>JADRCC010578447.1:4333-25722 GCA_019843855.1 Hylomyscus alleni
TGGCAAACCTTGTAGCCCTGGGTTAAGAACACAGTTCTGCCCAGCAGGTATACCAGGGCGGGTCCTCTCTAAAACACCATGTGGGCAGCAAAGTGAAATGAAACTCCAACCGTTATTTAACAATTTCTGTCTCTTCTAACACAGACATATGTTAGGATAACTTTTTCCTAATGTGTTCCTTTTACTTTTCCAAACAAAACAGGACACAGAAGAAGTTTAGAACAGCTAAGTAAGTGAAATGACTTTTTAAAGGATCTCTCACAGATTGTTGTATAGACTCAGTGCTGGCGATGAATACATTTTGTTTTGGATTCTTCACTGAATGTGTTTATTTAGTCCTTTCTGAAGAATGAGCATTCACATACATACTAAGTGAGGAGGGGGAAAATTCAAATAGACACCTGGAGACAAAAGCCAACTGCCCTCTGCTAAAATGTGACTTCCTGGATAGGAATGAAGACTAAGACTCAAACATCAGCTACAGCCTGAGGCATTTCCCATGGGAATACACCAGGGAAGCTACAACGGGAAGCTCTGAGAGATTCAGAGTAATTACAAACAGGTTTATGGGGAGCTCAGTACCCAAGGATGCCTTTCCACAATTCAGTAAGTTTATGGCTCTTTCAGAGCTTGGCAAATATCCCTGAGCAGAGGAGGAGTTATCCCCTTCAAAATATAGAAAGTGCCTTGTGAATAAAAAATGACATCACCATAGCAACATATAGTTGTTTCCACTCAAAGTGGGCCTTCTAGGTCTGGCCTTAAAAAGACAGTGGAGAACCCTTTGAAGAGGACAGACAAGGCCTATGTCTTAGATTTAGTAGCTGCCAAAGGGCCTGCTACAGATCCATAAAACAATGGTAGAAACAAGAGCTCTCAGGGACTAGGGGCTTGTTCCATACACAGAAGTCAAGTATACCACTATAAGGAATGTGAGCAATCTTCATAGCAGGTATATGAAGGGCCTCTATTATGCCCATGGTCTTGACATAAACAGGAAGCCTCCAAAGGTCAGCATGTTGTCCAAGGTCACAGCTGCATGTGCAGGAACCAGGTTCCTAGACTGTTATAAACCCCAGAGGACAAATTCAAACTCCTCTTGCTTCTCCATGCTTAGCCCTAACAACTGTCTAACACTGAATAGCCAATGAGTCCAAGATGGCAGTCTACCAGTAAAGCCCAACTCCAGGCACCCTGTCTGCCAGGAAGTTCACTTTTCAAGTACCTCAGGGAGAACACATAGCCTGTGGAATCTCTAATCTGGGAAGTGAGAGTATCTCAGGTTCCTTCCTAAGAATATCTGAAGGCTTATGATGCCCCAGGAAATTTCAAGTAAAGAAAACTGATATGTGGCCAACCAACTAGCCCTGAAGGTCTGTAGCCCTGTTATATTAGTCAAACTGTGGGAGACCAGACCCAAGTTAACATCTGGCCATGTTAGAGGCTTCCCTGGCCACATTACATAGCAAAACTGGCAGTTCAGGGGAGATCTTGGCTTAGCCAAGAACTAACTAATAAGTGGGAAGAAATTCTATTTCACACAATTTCTTCCCACTAATGTGGAGAGCTGTGGTGTGCCACGCCTTGAGATGGCGCTGGTTCCCGCCTTCCGCTATCCCGAAAGCGAGTGCTCTCTTGAGATAATCAAGTCCTGAATTGGCTACGCTTGCTGTCTCTGGCCGCTTCCACATTGTGTGACCTATCTGCTGTTCCCACGTAGCCTGCAGGGGTTGGTGGGCACAAGGTATTTAGGTCCGTGGGCATATCCCAGAGGGGCCACCAGAGAAGGAGGAGAAGTAGAGGAGGAGAGCTAGCATGTAACATCAAGAAGCTAGCTAGTTAGAAGAAGTAAGCATGCAAAAAAGGTCCTGAATAAACTGCTTAAGGAAGACCCGTGGTTGTGTCCTTTCTTGCTGGTAGAGAGGGCCGTGGCACACTAAAGTTAAGAATGTATAGTTTCTGTCTTCTTATAAAGCTACAAAGCTGCAACTGAACCTACAGAATGGCTATTCTGACTATTTGCTGAGACACAGGACTATGGGTGTGATTAATGTCAGCATGATGATTATATACTTGTAAGTATTTTATAATAGTTTATAAAACATTTTAAAACTGTAGGTGAAAATATTTGCTTATTTAAAAAATATCTCCTAAGATTAAAAGGTATGTGGTATTGGTGACTTCCTAAAATATAATTTTTAAAAACATCTAAGAGGAGCTAATGACTGTGATGGAATGACCAACTACGAGTTTATTCTTCATTCATCCCTTTGTAATCTGATTTTCCTGCTCTTCTCACCAGTAGATGGTGCCATCTCTTGAACTTGGATTGTCTCCGTGCCTTGATTCCATCAAGAAAATTGCTGAAAATGATACTACTTCATTTTCCTGGGTCAGCGTCAGGGACCTTGTGCACTTCATAGCTCTCCCCCCACCCCTTTCAATGAGTCTGAGAAAGACACTGCACGGGGAGTAGGAATAAGAGACCAAGTCAATAGTTAGTCAACCTCAGGACATGTGAAACCATCCTAACCCTTCTAACTTGCTGATGACCCCGAATGATCATACTCACACAAACAAGCTCTGTTGAGTTCAGATGATCCTGTCCAGTTTAGTATTAATGCTCAGCTGACTCATGGATCCATGTACCATAGTACACATTAATAGATTGAAGCAACCAAGTTTAAGGATATTTGTTATACAGTTATAGCTAGCTGATACAACAGGTTTCCCAGAGTATGAATGAAAACTTTTTTTCCAACACACTCATGAGGCAGACAGGAGTTTGTTCTATTCGAGTATCTATTCTTTATAAAAGCATACTACCATGCCTGTTATTGTAATATGTGTTAGGTGCTAGAGTAAATACTTCTTCTGTTCCATTACCTTATTTAATTCTAGTAGTAAAATATTCTCCATAGCCACATAGCTACATTGAGATTTAATATTTTTATATTAGGAACTCAGAGAGGTTGAGTGGGCTAAAGTCACATGATGTGACATTAAAAATGTAAATCTAAGGACAACTTATCTCAAGCTCGTATGCTTAGAAAGTTGTTTCTAATTTGTTATTAATTAATTATGCTATGCAAAGTTTGAAAAGTTTCCACCATGACTGGACAGCAACTTCATGTGCATTTTTCTAGTAGGATGGTTCGAGAGTCACCAGTTTCCCAGATTCCCCCCAGTGCAAAAGGATAAGCAGAGACTACCCACTTCTTTCCAGTACCCAGGAATGAGAGCTATTTACCCTGTACAAACATCATGAGATAACTCTAGGCTAGGCTTAGAAAGCTTAATCTATGAGCCAGACAGTCAATATTTCAACTGTTCTAATCCATATAGTCTCATTCTATCACACAGCCAGCCACAGAAACATACAGATGAGAGGGGTAACTGAATTTGCCCTACAAAAGCAGCGTTTACCCTACAAAAGGAAATACAGTTTGTCCAGTCATAGCTGCAGGAAGGAGAAATATATGGAAATGTTAGTGCTCTTATTCCCCAGAGTTAGGAAACAATAATAAAAAGTCTATTAAAAGTGTCTTAATATTAATAGCATCTGAATCATCAACCCTTTTTATAATATGAGAGATGACTAATTGTTTCTTAATGAATGGACTCATCTTGAGTTACATGCCATCTATGACTTCCCAGCTCAGAATGAAGAGAACATACGAGGCTTTGTATTGGTACATAAGAACATTTTTCCTTGAGCAGAAAAAAAAAATCAAGAGAGATGGTGGGAGATAAGTCTAACATCCAACACAGTTGTCATATATGGTCTATTGTGCCAATACTCATTCACAATAAAATTTAATTGATGGTAATTCAAGCCTCAGAAACAGGTGTGAGCAAACTTCTGATTCCTTCACCAAGTGTTTTTTTGACATCTTTATATTAGACATTTTTTTTTTCAAAACACTGGCCCGTAGAGTGAAGTTGAAGACTAAACAAAACTGCCTACCACAAGTATCCTCAGTAATCACTGTCAATCAAATCAAATGATAACTCCAGGAACTCCCTTGCAACAATACAGACCTGACCACTGCTTATCTCGCAGGATCAAGCATCAAACACTCCCAGAGGCATGGACTCCCCATCGATAGAGACCTCAGCTATTACTCTTTTGCGTATGAAAGTAGGTTGAATGGACAAAAATTGCCTATACAGGTCCTTTAAAGACTTGAATATAATTAATTCAACACCATCTTCAGCTATGTGCAGTCTTGTCTATTAGCTAAATATGAAAACCTATCCAGCAGAAGTGCAAAGAACTGAACAGCTTTGGATATCAGTCACTTCCTTTTTAATACCTAAGTTTGATACATATAGACATGAAGGGCTTTGTTTCCTATTGGAAATAGCATTGTCAAAATGATAGCCACTAATGATATGTAGTCATGCAAATCAAAATTAAGTAAAATTTAAAATTTAATTCTTTGCTTATATTAGTCCCATTTCAAGCTACATCACTATATGGTACAGACAGAGAAAATGTCTGTCACAGAAATTCCAAACAGAGTGTTCCAGTTTAGATTAAGGCAGTGGAGGCTACTCTGCTCAGTGCATAGTTTGGAGACACTATAAAGCTGCCATCAGAAAAATGGACTCTCTACTTTTGTGCATGGTCTCTGGTTTTGAGGGCACACTGGGCTATGTGCAGACCAGAATAACAGCATCTACAAACACCTGACAAATGACAGGTAGAGATCAGTGAACAAACATTCCAGCTGCCATGGGTCTAGCTTGGTCATTCTGAGTGACATATTCTCTTGAGGCTCCCAGAGTTGCCTGGTAACAGCAAACCCAGGTTGCCCATGTGATAGCCTGCCTGCTGGCTCACACTCCCTTTACTGGCTCAACTTGGGTTAGTTCTGAGGGAATCTAAGACAATTATGTCAGTAAGACAGTCACATTTATCTTGGCACTGAATGTTGTTGTCTGAGACCTAGCTAATATCACTGGTAAAAATGACCATCATTTGTGGAATTAGCATACAAGATCTCAGAAAAAAAAAGTGTTTTTAACTACCTTACTGTGTGTATATACTTTCTATATTTTCTGCTCTTTGCAACACTCTTGTACTTTTTTTTTTTACTGTGTTGATATTTCTCAGCTTGATCATTTGCTTAATTGCCAGTTCTACTTTTAGAACATTTAGCTGTTTCCAAAAATCAAGCCACTCTTCAGTGACATCTGGCCCCCATTGAGAATACTGAAAAGAACATGTCCCAGGCTCTGAAAGCAATTCCCACAGTCCAGCTCTCAGGCCCTTTAGCCAATAGCAAGTCATTAGAATAAATGGAGCCCAGCCATGGAGGACAGGCTTGCTCATTTCCCTTATTTCCTGTGCGACTTCTAAAACCCAGTTTCTTCATGGTCAGGTCTATCTGCCCATTTCTCTCACTACTTTTTGTTCAGATATGGTTCCCATCCCATAGAATTCAACCACCCAAAGCATGTGATTTGGGAAGGTTGCAGTGTATTCATGGGGTTGGTTTGACACTAGTTACTGAAAATGTTAGTGGCATTAAGTTTGTTTACTCTTTAGAGCCACTTTCTTGGCCTCCTTTTGCTTTTAGAATATGATTCACAGGGTGTGTTGTTTCAGGGTAGATGGTTTCAGGCAGCGTGATAGCACATATTCCATATCTAAGCATCAGAGTCACATGCACTGAAGGTTAATTAGCTATCACTGAAAATGACAAAATACTAAGCAATAATCATATTAGTACTTCTTACTTTCCATTTTTATAAATGCGTCTACTGTTCAATCGCATTCAAGAGTTTTGCTGCAAAAAAAAATAACAAGACTCATCAATAACATTTTATCTGCTCAACAAAATCCAAATCTGCATGCAAAAGTATATTCTTTTTCAAAACTTTCTTCTGAGTTCCCTCTCTGGTCAACAATTCCTTACTTTTCCCATGGGTCTCTTCAATACCTTCCCCTCAAACCTCACACATCTGGGGTCATTTAAACCACCATCCAAATATGCTTCAGAGACCCTTGTTTGAGGAGTCCGGTGGTAGTGGAAGGGTGCATTAGTACAGCTAAACATAAGACTCAAATGGAGAATAAAATGGCAGTGATTTTTTTTTATTGTCTGCTTGTAACTGTGGGTGTCCCACTTGAATTTTGAAATATCAAGGATCTCAGTGCTGGGTTGGTATTATATTATCCTTATAATAGGATAAACTATCCTATTATACCCATGTAGTTCAAAACTTACAACCTTGAAGTATCATGGGTAACAGCACTAAACTCACTGTATGTTAATTAGACCAGATAAAGCCAACAGCAAGCACAGGACCAATAAGCATGATTTTAACTACAAACTAATTGATCTGGGTTTTTATCTATGAAGGAGAACAAAATTGCAGATGGACCATGTTATGTTTTCCTAAAAGCTTCAAGGCTCATCTTACTTCCCTACAAGTTAAACAAGCATGAAAACAGTATATATGAGATCATCTTCATATCTGTAGGACAGGCTGTAACAATTAATTGTATGACTTAAGGTAAATGAAAACTTATGTGGTGAGCTATGGAATGGCTTCTACATGCCTACTAAGCTATAGGAGTAATGATTATCTGTGTCTATTGTTGAAAAGAAAGCCACATTTGCAGAATGATATCAGTTAATAAACAAATGATTAAAAGCCAGTTACTCAGGGGAACAAAGATCATTCATTCCATTAGAGTAGACATTCCATATTCTTTAAACAAGTAAAACAAGTAATTTTCTCACTTCTGAATGCTACTATGCTACATATATTTGTACAAAACTTCTGCCAAGAGTTACCTATTTGATCTGTCTCCAGCTCCCCTGGAAGCCTTTGCTGTAAGCATTCTAGTCTGTATTTCATTCTCATCAGCACCACATCATGTTCTCATCCATCTTGTCAATGGCCTCCAGTTACTTGATAGGTCA
The DNA here is from genome assembly GCA_019843855.1 of Hylomyscus alleni. NCBI lineage: Eukaryota > Metazoa > Chordata > Mammalia > Rodentia > Muridae > Hylomyscus > Hylomyscus alleni. The sequence goes on from JADRCC010578447.1 coordinate 11,272, forward strand.
GCAGTTAGTACTCTGCTGCCTGCTCTCTCCCTGCCTAGATAGCCAGATTGCAGGACCACATTTCTGGTTCTTTTTGGTTACTTTGATTGACTCTCTGGGGTGACTGGACCAAGTCATGGATCAATCCCTGTCCACACTCTCCATACCTATAAGAGCCCATTTCTACCAGTCTCCTGTTCTATCTTAAGCTCTGACCTGTTGTCTGACATGATCTCACACCAGTTGAACATTTCTCATAATCATCTCAACCTCCACAAATTTCTAGAACGTAATTCTAGAACAGACATATGATCTCCCTGTAGAGCTTACTTTACACCAGCCTTCTCAACCTTTTTTGCACCCACTCAGGTCAAGAACCTGTGAATGCCCTAAGGACTTCTCACCCACACCCATTTTTTCAGGATGTTGTCATAGCTTCATATGGTACCCAGAATGCAATGCTTTCTCACGCTCCCCCTTGTCACCAGCCCATTTTGAGTCATGATTTAACAGTATCTTAAACTTTCCATTTGCCATTTGTATTTTATCATCTAGCATTCTAGTTAACCCTTTAGAAATCCTAGCCTAGTCTTATCACTTCTTGAGGTTTAAAAAAAAAAAAGACTCTAACTTGGCTGTCTTGTCTGGCCTCAGAGGGAGAAGAAGCACATAGTCCTGCAGAGACTTGATGTGCCAGGGTAGGGGGATACCCAGGGGTGGCCTCCATTCTCTCAAAGGAGGGAGGGAGGGAGGGAGGGAGGGAGGGAGGGAAGGAGGAAGGAAGGAAGGAAGGAAGGAAAGGCTCTTCATCAGTGAAAGTAAAAGAACTCTAGCTGACTTCAAAGTCTGGTTATCCTATCCCTTTGCCTTCTCTTCTATTCATTTATTCCATTTCAGCAACCTCTGTATCTACCATGCTTCCCACTCTTTGGCATTGTGCTCTGACATCCCTTCTTATCATTGCTTAGATATTTTTCTGGTTTTGTTCTTCATCTCTTCCCCAATTTGAAGCTGTTCAAATACTACCTTCTCACAGAGTTTTACCTTGACTCAAAGTGGCAACCCAATGCATCTCTGTCCTTGTTAACTCTCCCTCCCCATACTATCTGTGTTTTTCTAACACCCTTTCTGTTTATTGTCTAAATAACTTCATTTTTCATTATTTGTCTTTTTTACCTTCTTTTAGCCTGGGTAGAGGGACTCTACTTTTGCTCCTTGCCTTATTGTCACAAAAGATGCAATGAATGGTCTGCAGTGACTACAGAATTCAATGAGTGAATGAATATATTTGTACAAAATCCCATAGAAAGTGTACAAAATGACACATAAACACATTTAGAACTAAACATATTAGAAATAAAGATGAAGAGCTGAGAATGCAATAGGTCTTGAGATCGAGAACATGTCAACCCACATCAAGCATTCCTTATGATATGTTGCTGTGTATAGAGCAAACAGATAAGCAGACAGTCAGATAATCTGTCCCAAGTGAGCTCTACTTGGAATGAGGGAATAGAGGACTCCACTTAATTACCAAGTGATAAACTATGTTAACAAGACTCAGCAGAAATGGTAAAGATTAGTTATGAGTCACATTTTATGTTCTTGTGATAAAATATCATGATCAAAAAGAAAATTTATTTGGGCTTTGAGTTTCAGGGGACTAAAGTTCATAATGGTGGGGAAAGTATGGGAATAGTCAGGCATGGTGATAAGACCCAGAAACTGTGGGTTCACATCTCAACCACACACAGGAAGTAGAGTAAGTAAGCAGGAAGTGGGGCAAGGCTATAAACAATCAAATCTGCTATCAGTAATGCACTTTCTCCAGCAAGGATATGTCTCAGGAGTTCCATAACCTCCCTAAATGTTTGATGGCCGAATATTCAAATGCATAGACAATGGAGGATTTTTCTCATTTAAAACATTACAATGGCAAAACACTGACGTTTTCTTATTTATCCCACTGTAGCGCTCATAGGTAACAAGCTGAGTGGTATTTATCAACGTCATCTTATGTGCTCATCACAAGCATCTTCACCTAGGGGACTTAAGCATGGGTATTTCTCTCAATGACTTATTTGGAAAAAGAATGGATGTAGCTATTGGGTCTTCCAACAATAACTAAATCCTGCCATGGAGTACGAATGGACATAGCCCATGAGGGCCATGTTAACATCTGGCAAACTCATGGTTTTCCCATGAGTCCAGCATTCTACCAATCACAACAAGAGAGAGCTCTAAAAATGCTCCCCCCACTGTGTGAAACAGAATACAACAAAACAATCCAAGACCTGGTAGCTAAATATTAATGAGAATTAAAACAAAATTAAAGAAATACAGAGGCATAAATCAAAATAAGTGTGGGGAACACCAAACCTCTCGAAGGGACAGATCACATCTCTTTCTGGCACAAAATCTTGTTTTAATGAATTTCTAAATAGTACTTAATTATTTGCAAGATTATTTTCCTTTTTCTTTAAAACAAAGCATCTATTTCTGTAAAGTAAAGGAAGCAAGCCTTGTTCTATACTTTTTTAAAGAAAAGAAAGAAGTGGGGGCAGAACATGTTATAAACCCTTCCTTTGTCCCTCCTGATCTCGGCTTCATCTCTGTGCCACAGGAAGCCTAGCCGGGACCCCTTGTCCTTTGGGGACTAGGGGAAGGGCACATCAAAAAGTGGCAGGAATCAGCAGGCAGGGGACTCTTTTGCTGGTTCTTTTCCAGCTGATCACTGCTCTCAGGTGCCTGATAGAAGCATCTGTAGTGGCTATTCCTGGTTGTCAACTTGACTATATCTGAAATGAACTACAATCTAGAATTAGAAGGCTCACCTGTGGCCCTAATCTGGAGGCTGAATTTTGACATGGAGATCTTGAGGCATAGTGGCTATGAATCCTAGAAGATTAAGACTGGAAGATCTACGAGTTCAAGCAAGATCATCTGGGATTAAAGGTGTGGTGGCACACACCTTTAATCTAGGCCACAGCTTTTGTTGGAGACCTATATAAGGACATTGGAAGAAGGAAGGCTCTCTTGCTCTGCTTTGCCTGCTTGCCTTGTGGGACTGAGCAACTGCTGGATCCTTGGACTTCCATTCACAGCTGCTGCCGACCACTGTTGGGAGTTGGGACTACAGACTGTAAGTCATCAATAAATTCCTTTACTACATAGAGACTACCATAAGTTCTGTGACTCTAGAGAACCCTGACTAAGACAGCATCTCTCAATATGTTGCCTCCCATCTCTTTCCTTTACTGTAGACACTATGGCCCTGGTAACATTCTTATGGTTATTTAAAATCTTAATTCTCTCCCACTTCTAATCATGCTAAATGGATTCTTCATGAAACTCTCCTCCTTCTAAGCTTTCCACCATGTTTCCTAGAGTTTGGATGAAGGAAGGATTATGTGCTAACAGTATAATACACTCAGAAGGAAATACAGACCTAAAGCCCTGGTAGCTGCCTCTTCTCCCATGGGAATAGTCAGGAGGGCAGAGGACACTGAAGGAGACCGCCATCCATTCCGACTCAGCCTGAGGTTGCTCACTCGTGTCAGCTCTCAGAATTGTAACCTAGATTTTTGTCTCTTTGTGGGATGACCCCATTCTGACCTCAAGGCCACCCAGAGTATTTTAGGAATGCAGAAAAAAAAATGATCAGCATGAGTAAGAATGGGATGATGTCACCTCATGAAAAAACTCTCCACTTTCCCTTCACCTCTGAGCTGTCATCGCAGAAAAGCTGTATTATTGAATAGCAGCTTCCAGAGTAAAGACTGCAAACTGAAGATTCTACCAGGATTAACTCCCTGTACCAGGCTGAGGGGCTTCCCAAGGATGGCAGGTGTCACAATATTAATCCAAACATCATATTACATCAATTCCTTGAGAAATTATCGGGTTCTTGGCTTTTCCATTTAGCAGCTTAATTGGGCATTCCTTAGACATAGTTCAAGAAAATCACTCCCTAATCAACAATTTGACTTTCTATGACTCTGTTAATGGGTATAGATGTGAAACCGTCATGGTGCAGAGTCCCGAGAGCACAGAGACCAGTGCAGTCCTGGTCATAGCACCAGGCTGCATGGTGGTGGTGTCATGATATCTCTTACTGTACACCTCTAGGAAATGACCTTTCTTAAAGACAGAATTTCTTGTTCATTAATTGGAGTAGTAGTTGGTTCACAATAAATGCCAACAAGCTTCTAAATTAGACAAGACACATATCCGTGGTCCCATATCTCTATAGGTAAGAAACATATTGAAGTCAAATGACTTGATGTGGATGTATGAGTGGATTTTAAGATTCGAGAGGTGTAGCATTTGGAATAATTCCTCCTGTTTTAGTCAGTCAGGTTCTCTCAGGTGTACATTTATAGCCTTCCATAGGCCACAGAAGATGGTATAGAGATCTCAAATGACTGAAATAAGAGGAATATTTAATGGCTTGGGAAAGACATTTTTCATTATGAAGTATCCCAAGGTCACACTAGCTCACAAGTTCCATGCCAGTGTCTCTGGATTCTTGTTCTACTGCAGGCATTATGCTTAGAGCTCTTTATGCATGGCCTGGTTTATTTCTCAATGACCTAGGCAGACACTCTTCCAGTTTATGACAGGCCAGGAAGTAAATATTATTAACTTAGTAGATTTTTAAAATGCCAATGATGGTGTTGATTCTAATGTCATCTAAATGTCCTGCAGAGCTACACCAAGAACTTATTTAAAGGAAGCAAAGTTTTAAGGGAACAATTCTTCAGCTACCTTGACAGACAAAGGAATAGTACTTCATTAACCTCTTGGGTAGATTTCTAGCACTTCTGTGACAGAAGGTGCCACTCAGTGTAAAAATTATAGCAAAGTTCCTTTATCCCCTATTCTCCTCCAGGTGAACCAACTGCATGTGTGATTCATGGTAAAGGCATCACAGGCAGCAGGCTGCATACAAGCAGGTTTCATGATACAAAGTGGTCTGAATGTTCAGGGACCTTCATGTCATCTCCACATGGCCTGATTTCATTGGTTCTAAAGGTCTAATTATATTTAACAGTACTTGAATAAAAACAACATGACAAACCCTACCAGAAAGAATGCAACAGCTCAATGTCTTGGTCCTAGGAAAATCTCCCCTTCCGTGCTGGTCTGTCCCAAAGCTTCTGTGTTATCAAGCCTCTTGCACTTTAACCTGAGTTATCACATAGACAGTTAAACTCTACTCTGGGTCATTCTGATTATAAATCTCCTTGCTCAATACTAGAAAAGCTTAAAGAAGAAAGAGGATTGTATTTATCCTCAAAGGAGTATTTGGTCACCCAAAGCGGGCTCCTTTTTGCCCACATCTGTGTTCTTTTATCATCTCTAGCTGACAAGGAGAGCTAATCCCAGTCAGCTCAGAGAAGAAGAGCTTAACACAGCCACAGTGTTCTGTGTGCTTAAGGCTTCTGCGTCCAGGTGATGTGTGGATGGCACCTCCTGACTGTCCCCAGTAGACATAAGGAATTCAGAAGAATAATACACAGTGATAGCAAGAACAAAATTGCCACACTCTAAGTAGATCTCACAGAATGGGTAAAGTCCAGATTGCAGGGAACAATTCCAGATCACTGAGAGTCAAAAATACCCCTAGAAGGAAAAGACAAGATGAGGTGACTGGGAAGACCAATAGGAGCATGCCATCATGAATGGGCTCACATCACATGAACCAAACTGACACAATCTGAGCTCTTAAAGAACAATGATGATGCCGAGTGGTGGTAGTGCACGCCTTTAATCCCAGCACTTAGGAGGCAGAGGCAGGCGGATTTCTGAGTTCGAGGCCAGCCTGGTCTACAGAGTGAGTTGACAATGGATTTGGGGAAGGAGAGGATAATAAGAAAGATTTCTGGATATACAGTGATACTTGAACAGGAAAAGTTCTACAGAGAATAATATCAGCTAGTGTAGAACTGACTGTTGTGTTTTATAAAAAGATAAGGAGAAAAGGAATGTTTGGTGAATGTGCAGTCAGGTATGGGAGGAAGGGGGGTCTCTGTGGGCCCATGCTGAGTCGTACCTTCCTCCTGAAGGACCAGCCACACAGACTATATAGTACAGACTCCAGTGGGTGTGGGGAGGGGAGTTGAGAGAGTAGAGACAGAGAAAAGCAGAAAGAGAGAGAGGAGAGAGAGAGAGAGAGAGAGAGAGAGAGAGAGAGAGAGAGAGAGAGAGAGAGAGAGGGAGGGCAAGTAGCCCCTTTTATAGTGAGTCAGGCATACCTGACTGTTGCAGGGCGGAGACTAGACTAAATGCCAACACTGACTGAATATGAAAACCACTGTTTTGATTATTATTTATTTTGTTTAATTGATTATTATTTATTGTTTTAATTACTATTGATATAATAACTGATAGAGGTGAGCATGACCCAAGAGTACTAAGCCATGAGACAAAAGGTCACTGGGAAGCAAGACAGTCAGACACAGTAAAGCAAGCATTTTGTAAAGGTACCCTGACCAATTGTCCAAGCTGGCAGGAAACTCTCATGGGGTATACTTCTTACAAAAATGTTCAACCTGCAACCAATCAGGAAGGGATCACGAGACAGTCAGAGCCTGGCATTCTACCCATCAGCGGGTCTAGATTTGTCAAAATATCGGTGATATGAAAGAGGAGGAAAAAGCTTGTTATCCCAACATGTAACAAAGAAGTGTGAGACTCTTGAGTGGATTCTGCCTTGAAAAACACATCTAAGAAAGGCTTTGGGAGACAATTGCAAGGAATATGAATAGGGCATATATTAGATATTATTGACATTAACACTGACCAGAAAACAGAACTACATTTATTTAACACATTGAAATTTTACCTTTGGCATATATTTTTAATTGCTATAAACACATGTGAATGCAGTCAATCTCTTATAATCCTAAGGAGTTGGGTCATTTTAGATGATCTGTATTGATTTCCAAGCCGACAAATACAAGTGGCTTTTAAATTTCCAAGATTTTTTCAAGAATGGCATTATGTCAAGTGACTTTCCTTAAAACGTCTTTTCTTTCCTTCACTTATTTTCCTATTCTTCCTTCCCCTTGCTTCCTCAGCACCAACAACATTGCCCACTACATAGTCAGTGTCCACTTGATAAGTTAATTATTCCTCCTGCTTCCAACACTCAGGTCTTACGTTGACAAGGAACTGACAATTCTGTATGAAACGTCAAGATAACCATCCCCTTTCTATAGTGTGATAATGTTGGTATTTAGGAATGTTCCTAAGAGATCAGGCTGACGTTTTATTAATATTATTTTCTTAATATGTATGTTTCTATGTATGTGTGTTAATAAAAACATGTTTTATTAATTAGTTAGCATATAAAATAATGGTTTCAGTTCTACTGTAAATTAATTAATTAATTAATTACTGCTCTTTAGCAATCTGATGCATGGGTACAATGAGTTGTAGACCTATCCACCCCGATTATCCTGCTTCAACTCTCTTTTACTCCCTAAACCCTTTCCCCCAACAAGCTCCACTTCTATGCTCACATTTTTTGTTTGTGTGTGGCATGGCAAGCTTAACAAGAGTTATGTTCATGAGCATGGATGGGAAATATCGGTTTCTATACCACTGAGGAAAATGCCTTTCCCTAGGGACTGTCAACTGTCACTAGTTACTTAGAGAGAGGTGTAACTTCATAAGCCCTTCCTGCTTCCATAATAAATGCTGAGCAGCCCAGTCATGTTCATGTAACCAAGGCTGCAGAGAGTTCGCAAGTGCATTGACCATGAAACGTCCAAAGGACAGTGTTTCACAGTACTCCTCTCCAATCTCACGTTCTTCAGTCTTTCCCCCTTTCTACAATGTTTCCTCAGCCTTAGGAAAGCTGTGTGATATAAAAGTTCCATATAGGGCCAGAGATTCCACAGTCAATTGTTCTCTGTACTTTGGCCAATTGTGAAATCTGTATTAGCCACAGTCCACTGCAAAAGAAGAAAAGGAGGAGGAGGAGAAGGGTGAAGAGGAAGAGCAGCACCAGCTGCTGCTTCTCTAATGAGAAGGCTGGAAGCTCAGTATAGTTGTGGCATTTTCTTATGTTAACATCTACTTTGCTCATATGTTAAAATGTTGCCAAGCAAAGGATCATAATCTCTCTCTTCAATGTACTTTTAAATAAAGTTAAATATGGTTCATGACACCTCTCCACAATATATAATTAATTTAAATATAAATACTACATGTATTTATATTTAAATACATGTAGTATACACATAATGATATGTAAAATACATATACATGTATCATCATATACTTGCTTATATAGTAATAATATGTGGTATAATGTCATGCCCATGTATATGTAACACAAAGTATGGACACAGAAAGATCAGGCAAATGTGATAAACCCCTGTATAAAATGTTGACACTAAGACAGAAATACACACTATCAAAAGGTCACAAAAGGTCAGCCTACTAAAGGTATAATGACCATAGCATAAATCAAGCAATGGACAACATCTGTCCCAGAAAAATGAGTCAATGCTCAAACCCAAGAGCTCTGGAATAACAGCTCAGCAACAATCTCCTAAATGAGGTAGAAATAATCTTTTAAGTTTCACTCAGGCATCCCCTCATGTTAATTTCATAACTCGACCTTTATGATGCTAGCAAATTTCCATATTTTGATGGAAACAGAAACACATGCCACATGCACACCAATTCTCTAAAGGATGAAGCTTGGCCCTGTCTGTGCTCAACAGAAACAAAGCCACAAGATGCCTGTCATGCAGGAAGGACACAGGGCATAAGTGTTCCTTTGGCCCAGCTTTCATTTGAGCACATTTGGCTCCAAATGCAGCCTTGACGTCCAACAGATTTAAATAGACATAATTATAGGTGAGCCAAGCTGTATAGGCCCTGTTTTGATCTGTGTTGCAGCAATTCAAATGAGATACTGGTCCAGAACTCCCCTGGCAGACCATAAAAGTTCTGGTGATCTCGCTCTAGTTCAGGGAGAAGCTGATGAGCGGGAGGTATGAGTATAGCAGCTGATGTGTGTCCTATTGACACCAGTAGACTTACCACTTGTTCGAATACCGACCTATTCCGTACCATTCGGCGAATAGCATCCCTCTAACCCTGCCCCCATCACTTCCTACTTTGCTTCCCCCGAAGCTCCACCTCATCACCACCTCCCCATGAGTCTGCAATCACCTGGTTCCCTTCTATCTAGGACATTTTCAAGTTGTCAATGCTTATGTTCTGTTGTTGCTAGATACTTTAAACAGAACCATGTCTTCCAAAACCCTGTTCTTCAGGGCAAGGAGGCTATATATCTCTGTACCCCTACATGTCTCCCAGAGCCATACATAAAGAGGGTACCTATTAGTGCATCTAAAACACTCTACTGAGAGGATCTGTGCTGAGACAGGGCTTACTACATGAGTATGAGTGAGCACAGGAACTGAGAAGGTAGAACACAGACTGCACCATATTTGAGCCACACCCAAATTTCAAAGGGCAGGGCTTTGGAACAGTAAGACACCTGAGGCTCTGGTTTATTTATGAGTCAGTTCTGTTGGAAAATGCTTGGGGGCGGGTTCTCTCCCCCACCCCGTGTGTGTGTGTGTGTGTGTGTGTGTGTGTGTGTGTTGGGAGTGCATGCATGTGTGCACATGTTAGTGTAAGCCTGAAGTCAATATTGGATGTCTTCTTCAACCCCTCTCCATCTTATCTGTCTACGTATTTAGAATCAGAACCTCACATGGAACCTGGAACTCACAGGCTAAGCAAGACTGGCTGGCCAGCGAGCTTCAGAGTTCCTTTTCTCTCTGCCTTCCCAGCCCTGGGGTAAGAGTCATATACTACTATGCCTGGCTTTTTATGTAAGAACTGGAAGTATAGATTCAGGTCCTTATGCTTAGGAAGCAAGTCCTTCATTAACTGTGTCATCTCTCCAGCCCCAGGACACACTTTAAAGAATACACAGACACTTATACACACACACACACACACACACACACACACACACAGAGAGAGAGAGAGAGAGAGACAGACAGACAGACAGACAGACAGACAGACAGACAGAAACAGAGACAGAGGAGAGATTTTGACTACTGTTCTCCCCACATGATCATGAGACAGGACAATCCATGGCACTGTGAGATTTATTTTGTTCTTGTTTCTATTTCCACAAGTGCAGCTGAGTTTTACCTTCATAATTAATTGTAATGGCAGGGAAAGAAGTGGCAGGATAAAACTAATATTCCAACAAACCAAAGAAGATAACCTCACATACGTTATGGGGAGGTTACTATACCCCTAAGACCTGGTCCTTCCCTCTGAGGTCTACACAGTGTCTGCAAAGGGGGAATGAACTACTGGAGTAGCTGGTCTAAAAGAGAATGAAATCCATTATTTAACCTGAGGCAGCCATTTTACATGAAGCTAGACGGAGTACTTTGTTCCCCTTGTAGGTAGGTTGTATCAGATGAATGGTCCTAAGGTAGAACTCTGGGATGTGGGCATGACTGGCCTCCCAGCCATATGTTCTTTTTTCAGTCACCCATCTGGCTGCACATCTGTGACTCCTGTCTACCCATCTATCTGTCCACCCATGGGATCCCACAAGAATCCAGTGCACATAGACGGAGCTGGGGAGGGAAAGAGAAGAGGTAAGTGTCTCTTACTTTGACTGCACATCTGGGTGGTAATAGTAGCAGACCTTGGGAAACAGGTATTAAAGAAACTAATGTAGTACTTCTGGAAATGACACACACATCCACTGCAGAGATGGAGACATAATGTGGCTTCTGCAGCCAAAATGCCAGTGTTTCTCCAGGCACCAGCCTTTCTCCAATGACATCTGTTCATCACAGTTAATTCCTTCTACCCTGGACTACTTGCAAAGATAGTGCAATGGAATGCCTTGGCTTGAGAGCCACTGAACAGACCCTGGGGTCTGTTAATGCAATTACATTATTCAAACGGTGGTGAAGGGAAGAAGAGATTAAGATATAGAAAGTTGGTCAATAAAATGTGCTACACAGATGGTTACCACCAGGGGAGACTGGAACCTAACTCTACCGAAGGACTCTAGGGGTTGATGTCACCTCACACCTGAGAGGTTCCCTACCTGGAGAGAAGGACTACTTCCTGAAGGTTATCACAGAAACTACTATGGCGAAGCAGAGAGATAAATAGACTCTGGCCTCCAGAGAAAGCCTTTTTAGTAAAGAAATACAGATGGGACCAGGTGGCACCTATCCAGAATGCAATGAAGAGGTAAGAACAAGGAACCATAGGCAAGACATGGCCAATGTCTGCTACTCACATGTCCCAGAGTGCAGCTGTTACTGAATCACCTTTTAAACAAAAGGCTTTAAGCTTCTCAGGATAGAGCAGCACCACAAATCCAAGGCACGCACATTCACCCAAAAAAAAGTAGCTCAATTTGGACAAGGTTGGTATTGGTAGGGAACCAGAGACAGCACTCAAAGGAGTCTAGACCTGTCTACGGCTCAAAGGATGGGCACGCATCCTGGCTATCATCCTCGCAAGCTGTCTAAGAGGGCTTCTCAAGGCAAGCATGGCATGCACTTGGGGGCTCAGATTTATCTGACCATTTGGGAGTGAGGAGGTGGCTTTGCCTGGGTAAGCCACAGCCATGTTACAGCTGTTGTGCCCTGAGTTCTCTTTCCCCTTCACCTCTTTCCTGTGGCTGCAGCAGGTTGCCAGGGAGCCATTATGGGAAACAAGGGAGAGATGAAAGTATTGTTTACCAATGGAGGAGAAATGGAAAGAGGAGGAGGATCCTGATTCCTACGAATGAGCACATCAACGCAGCAGGAGCTCTCATGGAAATCAAGGAAACCCAGTAACAGTAAAAACAGCAAACACAATACACACCAATGAAACCCAGAAACTAAGGGACAGCTGAAATCTGCCTGCTCAGCAAAGGCCCGGACATTGTTCTCATCCTCTCCCCTGCAGCTGCTACCTCAGCTCAGGCTCCCTTCCTCCACTGGCAGCCATCCTGGCCTCCACTCTCTGCCCTTCTATTGGGAGTGGAGGGCCACAAGATGACTTCACTTCTGGTAGATTTACAGCTCCCCTCTTCAGAACTTTAATCTCAGAACTTTTGAGCTGCCAGACATTTTAAAAATTGCATTTTTTCATTTGACTGATTTATGAGCTGTAGTTCAAATTAAATAGGAAACCCCAGTCCTGTCAAATGGACCACTGCACGGGGTTCTGTGAGAAATAGCCACTGATGTTTTACAGCCCAGTGACCCAATGTGACTGTAGGCCAATTCTCTTCTTTCCCATTCCATATCAATCCCACGAACCTGTTTGTCTTCCCTGTAGCTTTGATGACACATGTTTCTCTCCCTTCTCTCTCCAGCAAACAAATAGAGGTAGGACCTGTGGCCTTGTCTTTTCCACCAAACCCCTCATCCCACTGTTTTCTTATTCTCCTTTGGATGAGCTAAGTGTGAGCTGACTGTAGTGCTGAGCCTCCAGCAAGGTGATGGCACTGCACAGAGCCACTGGCTGCACAAGGAACATGATGATCACCAGTATGGCTGTGTTTGGAAACATACAAGCCATACAGAGGCCAGCAGTATGAAATGGCCATGAGTAGGGCCACTCCCTCCCTTTGTCAGAAGTTTCCATGGTCTCACAGTTTGAAGGACTTGTCCTCAGATATAAAACTTACTGTAGGACTACAATGCTGGGATCCTGGCATAAGCATGGTTCCTCTCCAGAACATTCCATCCCTATTTGGTGATGGGTGAAAAAGAAAAGAAACCCTTCAAATAAATACCCCCATCTAAATATTTTAGTTACCATCTGAGGCCTCAGCTCTATGCCAAAGCATCCCATGGTAAACCCAGTGCGAGGGCACACCAGCTTGCCGCACGCAGTTCCCTTCTCACTTCCATTTCAATGCTCCTATTCTGGGTGAGAAGCACCAACCAACCCTGCCTGGCAGCAAGAAAACTAACAGCACGTGGGAAATTTAGAAACAGATGTGGGGACAAAGCTAAAGTAGGTCTGAGGACAGCAAACCCATGGACCCTTTCTTTGTAAAGGTAGCAAACTGGAGCAGATGGCCTCTGAGAGCTGGGACAGAAGGAGGGATGTCTCGGAAGCAGAGATTTGACTGTCATCCTGCTGGCTCAGTGACCTGTAAGATCAAAGTGCATTTCATCTTCAGCACTTCCCTCTGAGGTTGCCTTTGCTGGAATACCGAGACTGGTGGTTAGCATTTGCAGATGACAGGGCAATACCACCCGTCTGTGTGTTGAAGACATCACGATAAATTCCCCATCTGACACATCAAGCCTCCAGCCTGCAATCAGTAACCCTTGTCCAGACACACCGGCAGGCCAAGGCACGGTAGACACCAAGGTGTGTCATGACAAGCCTCTGCTCATTCTTCTCCTGGGAGACTGTGAGGCCAGGCAGCACGCCGAGAAGGCCAGGGATTCCAAGAAGACTGCAGAGCCAAGAACCTTCCAGAGCACCTCCTCCCTATCTAGTGGCAAGGAGTTCTGTACTGCTGAGTGAGGTCACTCAAGTGTCCAGAACCCCGGGGAAGCTTTATAATAGAAACAGACACCCTTAGGCCAATTGTACTTTTAATACTTCAGCTGAAACTATTGTTCCAAAGAAGCAGGTCTGCAGGCCACAGATATTACAGCAAAGCCACAGATGAGCCTGCAGACAGACTGGCCCAAGGAAAAGCTTTTATGGTCCACCAGCAAGGAGCACTTAGGTGCTTCACCTGTGAGCTAAGTTACTAGAATGGCCTATGAGTTACATCAGAGGCATGTGTCCCCAGACCTAGTAGCTGAAGGTCTATAATTCAGCCCAAGTGTGTGCCATTGTTGCCCGTTGGCCTTGGGCATGGAAACATATCATCCCAGCTGGGGGAGACAGGGTGGCACTAGCTTCAAAAAACCTCTACAGGGCTAAACTGGTCAGTGTAGCTCTTCCCTGGCACTGGCTAGAAAAGGGAAGAAGAAAGAGTCAAGCACAAGAAAAACATTTATCATCACAGCCTGCCAAACCTCTTTTTGAGACAGGAAGCTGTTACTTGTCCATGATAAGCAGCAGAATACTGAAGTTACATGTGCTTTATGCTATGGAGTCTTGGTTGCATCTTAAAATCTGACTCGTTAAACTAACAAACAAACAAACAAACAACCCCCATCCTCCAAAACAAACAAATAAAAAACAAGAAACAAAATAAAAAGAAAAGACAAAGGAGAGGCAAGGTCAAGCCCCGTAGCTGAAATGATACACCAGGAGGCTGGATCCTGGCTTTGTTTGTTTGCTGTTGTTGTGGCTACTGCTGCTGTTGATTATGATGATGTTTCAGTGTCACTTAGGTACATAGACCTCAGTACATGAACAGGAGGAGCCAGCCACTCACCCATAAACCTCAGTACATGAACAGGAGGAGCCAGCCACTCACCCATAGACCTC
>JADRCC010578447.1:25732-41228 GCA_019843855.1 Hylomyscus alleni
AGGAGGAGCCAGCCACTCACCCATAGACCTCAGTACACACACAGGAGAAGCCAGCCACGCACCCACTACCCTCCATTGGGCACTCTGATTTTATTCTGCCTCTAAGAGGATATGCAGCACCCAGAACATCCTGTTCCACTTTGTCTTGCTTTTTCATGAAGAAGAGGGGGTCATAAAAAGATATCTAAAAAGGGGGAGTAAATGAAAATGTTGAGGGGCATTCTTGTATGTCTTCGTTCCAAGGGTCTTAAATCTGCTGTCTGTGCAAAGGACAGTAAATGAGGGGACAGTGAACAAGAGTGACATACCGATGTGCATATGAGCCATCAGTCCAGGCCTCTTAAGAAGCCAGACCATGCTATAGGACCCTCTCGCCATAAAAAGTCCACAATGCTACTCTACTGGCGCTATCTGGTCACTAGTACTCAAGCCCCTGAAACTACGAGCACATATTATCATCCATAACCTTCACCAGAGAGCTGAAGTAAACCTCACCACCTCTTCTGGCTAGTTTGATGTCATATTGACACAGGCTAGAGCCATTTGGAAAAATGGAACCTCAAGTGAAAAATGCTGCCACTAATTGACCTGTGGGAAAGCTTGTGGGGCATTTTCTTGACTTAGGATTGATGAGAAGAGTCTACTCGATAGGGGTGGTATCACCCCTGGATTGCTGGTCCTAGGTGTAAGAAAGCGAACTCAGCAAGCCATCGGTGGCAGGCCAATAAGTAACACTCCTCCATGGCCTCTGTTTCAGTTCCTGTCTCCAGGTTCCTGTCTCGAGTCCCTGCCCTGACCTCCCTCAGTGATAGAATGTGACCCAAGAGAATTATCCGTTGGAATAAACCTTTTCCTCCCCCCCAAGTTGATTTCAGTCATAGAGTTTAATCACAGCAATAGAAACTCTTAAGACACAACCCAAAGGTACTTCTCAAGCTCTAGGAACACGAAGTCTAGATAGATATACAGAGACAAAAATCACAATAACAATCAAGACAAAATAAAACAAAACAACAAAAAGTACAAGTTCCCAGGCATTATGTGAGCTTTTATACTTATACAGTCAGTGAATGTAAGCTATGCCTCACTGGTTGGTGTTTCATAATGCAAGCAAGAACTTGTGAATGCATAAAAACCCAGCAATTCCACCCTCTCAGAACCGTGGTGAGAGTAGCTCCGTAATTTGAACAACACAGGTGGAGGCAATGTAGGGTAAATAGAGGAGGGTGTGTGTGTGTGTGTGTGTGTGTGTGTGTGTGTGTGTGTGTGTGTGTGTGTGTGTGTGTGTGTATGTACTGTATTTGTGTGAGTATATGTGAGTGCATATACATGTATGTGTATGTGCATATGTGAGTGTGTATGTGTATACACATGTATGTGAGGATTCTCTCTCTTATGCACAAATTTGTGCAGACCAGAGGTTAACACTGAGATCTTTCATCACTTACCTACTTTGGTTTTGAGATAGGACTTCTTTTGGAACCTGAAGCTCACTCTTTTGGCTAGACCGACTAGCTAGGGAGCCCCTGGGATCTGCCTGTCTTCAACCTCCAGTGTTGGGATTTCAGGCTTGCCCTGTTGTACCTAGAGGAGTCTGCATGAGTTCTGGGACTCTGAACTCATATCCTCATGTTTCAATGGCAACCACTCTCCCCACCGAGACGTCACCCTGCCCTACCCCAGAAGGAGTTTAATTTTATGATCTAGATGACTTGGTTTGATTTTTTTTGTGTGCTTAAATGACTCAACTAATTCAAATCAACCATATAATTATAAAATTTAAAGACATTAAATGGTCCCAAGCTTCCATATAACTAGGACTCTGAACATTTTTCCAAAATTCTCCTTTATACCTGTCCCCACTCTGGATAACCTGTTGATAATTCCAAACTTATATGGCATGAACACACACACACACACACACACACACACAAAACCTTTTGAGAAAGGGTCACACCATGTAGCCTGGACTGGCCTAGAATTCACCATGTAGACCATGCTGGTCTTGAACTCAGAGATTGGCCTGCACCTTCCTCCTGGGTGCTAAGATCAAAGATGTGCTTTATTACACCCAGCCCTGTATGACCTTTCTTAGGTAAGGTAAAACAAGATCTCTAGGTCTTGCACTCCTACAGAACACTTCTATGACAGTGATCTAACAAAGGCAGGCCCTCTCCAAGTTAGAAATCACATTAGCACACTGTTGAATTCAGCTAGGGCCATTTTTGGTGCATGGCAAAATACCCCATTCCAAGAGCCAGCGTGACAGGCTCACTTCCATTTATTACTCCAGGGTTTCGATAATGAATTTGAAGGCCAGCAAGACAGTTCAGGAAGAAAAGTGCTTGCCTTGCAAACAGATAGGCAAGAGTTTAGTCACCAGAACCTAAGTCAAAAAATAAAAATAAGACAGTTTTCCAGCAATCATGTGTGTCTGCAAAGTGCCATCCCTTCCTGAGGAATGAGTTTGAATGGTTGCCAGAGGTGATATGTCATTCCTTTCCTTTCTGAAAATGTAGTCACTAAGGAACTAGGTGGTTGGAGTAGGGGTTGAGAGGGAAAGGAAGGATATACAACAGAGTAATAGGGGTGAATATAATTATAATACATTGTATATGTATGAAAAAAAGCTGGGAGTGATAGCATGTGCATGCAATCCTATTAGGGAAGCAGATTAGGGTCCCCCAGGCTCACTGACCATCTAGCCTTGCATGCTTGATAAGGTCTAGGCCTGTGAGAGACTTTGTCTCAGAGAAATTAAAGAGATGGATGGCATCTAAGGATTGGCTTCTAAGGTGATTCTCTGCCATCCACACTTGAATGCACACCTGCAAATGCATGTGTTCTTGCACTTGCATAACACATGGACACCCTCAAATAAAGACTGAATGTTAAGGTGAGTGAGAAACTACATAGCAATTGTGACAGAGGAACAAGAGAGAGTGCATAGGACAAAAAACGATCCCCAATATGGCAGATAGACATCGGCTGCCCTGTTATTACGTGGGCCTTAGATTACATACCTAAAGTGGTAGGGTGTTATGGTCGGTGCTTCATTTGTGCAATCATTTTGAAAGATGGATTTTAATGAGTGCAGGAAGCAGAATGAATTCTTTGTAGATATGAGGTAAAGAAGAAAGCTGCACACATGTGCAAGTGTGCTTGCACACAGCCCTGGCCTTATGGTGTCTACCTCTCCAGAGGAGGACCACTTTCCTCCCAGGTGAGTACTAAATTAACTCTTTTCCTTTGAACATTCTTGCTCGTTAAAAATGGCCTTCCACAAGCAGCTTTCCCTTACTCCAAGTCTTGTACCCATCCTCCTCTGGGGCCTGGCCAAGCTCAACTTGGAGACCTCTAATAGAAGTAACTACTTCTCTCCCTCGCTTCCTTGCATGTGGTTGCTAAGACTGAACTCTCATATCTTCATGCCTCCTCAAATAAGGAAGAATAGTTGGCCCCCTAAAACCTCAAGGAATGTGGGACCATTGGGTATATCAAACTATGAGTCACTGCCTCATCCTCATTTCCTATATGTGGCCTTGAAAAGATCTACCATGCAAAGCAAACCTCTGAGCATACCCTGCTGGTTGAAATTGCCCACTGCAAGTGTGGAATCCTGCATCTGGAGCCTTTAAATATGTGCTTCAGATTAATGCAGTGAAACCTCATTTATCTGAGCTCAAAGTGTTACACATATGTAAGCAACCAAAACTGAAGATCCAAACCGGCCATTTCAGTAGAAAGGAATTGGGAAAGAAATGAAGGAACGTTGGGTCTACAGATGGAAGTGAAAACAGAAGCTTTTAAGAAGACTCTCAGAAAAAGTAAGAACAACCTAGAAAGACGTCAAAAAGGCATTTCCCAAGATTTCAAGCACCCTGGATGTCCTTGGAATTTGCATTTGTCATTCTCAAAAAAAAACTGTATATAGCTTAAGAAATAGGTAGTTGAAGAAGAGAAGAGCATGCCCACATACAATATTTGGTCCATACACAACATCTGGCCTATACAACATCTGAAAAGTGTGACTCACTGGTAAGTCATGGGAGGGAATAGAGAGAAAGAGCGTGCTATGCTGGGCTGTTTCTGTTCCTGCTGTCTGAGTCATTGCAGCATAGACAAGAGCTGTCCAACAGCCAGGGCTTCATGGGTTGTAGACATCCATGAGTGAGAACAGTGGCTGAGGCAGTATTCTTTATCCCCAAGTAGCCACAGGTCAGTCTTGGAACACCCTTAGCCATACAGAGAACTGTGTAGCCTGCTCATGGCCCACTCATTACTCTCCTGTAGTGGTGTATTGACTTTTATTTCATACACCATATTTAACAAAGGAAGAGAGAATATTTACTGAACACACAGTAGTTCACACTTTTCAACATTTACTGTGTGCATGGTCACCTGGGACTGTTCAAAACAAACTTTCAGCTTTAGGGGGCCCAAGCATAGCCTGAGCTTCTCTATAGGCAGTGGGCTATGAGGTAGGATTATACCTGTACTCCTCATACTACATTCTGAGTGGTAAGAGTCTAGACTCTGATGAAAAGATGTTACAAGGCACAGTGGGAAAGCAAGGGCTGATGGGTTTGAAAAACTGAAGAGTGGGTGTGATCATATGTCAAATAGCCTCTGATGACATAGCTGGAAAGTAGTCTTGTTCTGGTCAGGCCCCTGGGGTTAGGCAGGGCTAGGAGTCCAGAAGCAAGTTGGATGCTGGATACTGAGTGTTAGTGAGAACAGTGTTCTGCTACCTACCATTGCCTAGTGACCCTAACTTGTTCCTAGGGTTCAGGATAGTTCATAGGGCACAGGAGAGAAGCTCTGCCTTCCTGGGGGTGGTGGTGAGTGTGTCTTTTTTCCTCTCACAAGATCTGTACCTATATGGCTAAGAAGGAGGACAAAAGGCTGTCTACAGCACTTCTACAAGAATCTAGAAAAAAATCTTTCTGTTCTGTAGAGGATGTTGCTCATGCATCCTCTGCAAAGGGAAGACCTCGAATGCCTAAGTTGGAGTTTTGTCTGCTCTCAGCCAGAAAAGGAAAGGGAAGCCCTAGTTTCCAAAATTCACTGTGTGCATGCAACACCTCAAGAGTGTGATCACCTGTGGATTGGGATTTAGTAGATCTAGGTGGCTGGGACCTATAATCTTCATTTTTAAAGATTATTTATTTTATGCGTGTGAGTGTTTCACCTGCACAATTGTATGTACAACACATGTGTGACTGATATGTGGGAAGGTCAGAAGAGGTTGGCATCAGGTCATCTGGAACTAGAGTTAAGGATAGTTTTGAATCACTAGGTAGGTGCTAGGAACTTAACCCCTGTCCTCTGTAAGACCAACAAATGTAGCTAACCACTGGGCCATCTCTCCAACCCTAGGATCTGAATTTATAAAGCACTCCCAGGTGCTGCTGGCACTGCTGGGCTGGTCTCTGGACTAAATGGAATAGCAGAGTACCAGAAGGAAGGATTAAGCCACCTCACTCAACTCTTAATCCATGTTAATGAAATATTGACACTCTCTGGTCAAGCACAGACCATGTGGCAGACAGACATAAAGATCATATTCAAGGAGATGGAGAGACTGGGTAGAGTTCTGCAGTTAGGAAGTGGGAAAGGCCAGAGTTACAATGCATTTGCCTGTTCTCATCATATTTCTGAGGAACTCAAGATGGATCTTGACAAGTACAGAGGCTGTGGACAATTTAAAGACAAACCTAGAAAGCACTAGAAATGATAGCAAGAGAACAGAGGGCCCAGCATAGGATTATATAACAATACAGAAAATGTATCCTCAACCAAACCCATTGCTTGAGTGTACCACTAGAATGGCAATTCACATTTGGCATACACTGTGATCCAGAAGACAAGAATGAATAGAATCTGTTTTAGAAAGATATGGATCACACACTTATCTCTCTGTAAAGGCTGTGTGCTCTGAAGAGATGCTATATTTCATTCATTCAACTATATTCAATAAACATTTGTTGAGCTCTTCCACATACAAGGAACCACACTATCAACAACATCCACTTAAGTATAAATGATTTCTCCATGATGCTGGATAAATGAGATGCTCAAGTCAGAATGCAGGCCCCTTAATGGTGAAATAGAGCTACTAGTGCAGCCTGCTTACTATTTTTCCATTATGAGGTACAAATGACATTGCTGACTTGGGTCACTTTAATAACAAATAGCTCAATAAATCAAGGATAAAATCCATCTTAAGATGCCCTCACTCAAATGCATGACAGGGGGGCTTGTGGTGACCTGTCTTTTTAGTATCTGCTCCCTGATGGCAACACAGATGTCACCTGACCCCCAGCCAGTGTCTTGGGGACTGCAAAGGCAGAGCAATAATTTAGATTCTGGACTTTTATAACACAATGTATAGAAAAATCAAAGTTATGTTTCTTTTCCCCTAAGTATATAATGAAGTCAAGCTGGGTCTAAGTTGGAGCGTTCTTTTTGCAAGGATGATATGAACAATGTGGGGTTGAAGGACCCAAAAGCCACAGAGTTGGTAATACCAGTGTTGGCCAATACATTTTTCGAGAAGCTTTGCCTTCTACAGTATCTTTATCAGTCCATTAGAAAAACTCATAGCAATAAAGTCAGATACCATTAACATGACACATCCTTATGGGGAAAAAACTCACCCTTCTCTAGCCATTTCCTAAAGTTTATCTCATAGGAAGGACCTCAGAGTCACATAGATACTAACTAAATGTTGGAAAATAAAGATGATAACCAGGTTTTTAAGTGCCTTTGTTTCCATTAAAATCAATCACATGAAAATGACAAGTAGATTCATTATCCATGGAGAATCTATTGTAAGGTCACTAGTGCATGCATGAAATTACAGATAGTACCAAATTTTATATTATCATGCATATATATATATATATATATGTATGTATATGTACATATATGTGTATGTATATGTGTATGTGTGTGTGTGTGTGTGTGTGTGTGTGTTTGTGTGTGTTACATTTGGGAGAACATGGCTTATATATTAATTGTACTAAGCTATAAAGAACAATTACTAATAAAAATAATTACAGTGATATAATAAAAATAGGAGTATGCTCTCTCAAGTATCACCTTTCAACATACAATTTTTTTCCATAAGTCAGGATTTCTCATCTTTTCATTTAAAGGAAACAATTAACAACTTCTGCCAACATAACTGAATTGCTAGCACTACAACACTTGTGCTGGGGGAACATTACTACAGAAAACAAACAGAATGAAGATAAACACTGTCAATCTGTTCCTGAGACTAGGTGACTAAGTAACTACAAGGAAGGCAGGGTATACAGCATGGAGACATGCATTAGACACAAGGGTGAATCACACGCAGGATCTCTCTCTTAAGAGGAGGAACAGACGAATATGGTGTCACACTGATACTTAGAACGTCATATCATTTCAGTTGTAAGATTTTTAACAAAGATTTCCCATTTGATATTTTTAGAATTCAGTTAATCATGGGTAACTCAAGTCACCCATGTTGAAACCATGGCTGATGGGGGACTACTATATTTATGTGATGACTTAAACAAGCCAGCATCTGCATGGCAAAACAGGCAAATAGCTCTGAGCATTTGGGGCTTTGTGCTGTGTGCCTTCGAGGCTTTGACTGGCTGTCCACAGTGAGAAGCTTCAGAGCATCTTAATCTGGATCTGGAAGCACGTGGAAGTCTATGTCCTAGACAGGGAAGATGGATTCACACCCTCCTGGATAGGCCTGTCTCCAGACATGTTTTACAGAATCCTAGATTTCTGAGGGGTTAACAGAGATTAACAGAAAGATGGTCCATTGGTTTGGGAAAGGGAAACTTAAAAAGGATCAGATCTGTCACTATAGCTCTCAGAAGCTTTGAAAGTGAAATGGCACCAGATCTCTCACAAGATATGATGGTCTGTGAAAGCGGGGTGAATGATAGAAGTTTCTTCCCTGGGCTTTAGCCAAAGTTATTTCTAAACAAAACACATTTTCAGCATCCACCTGCCACATCTAATTTTCAGTCAAGTGTTATTAGTTATCTAATTCAAAATCAGTGAATCTTTGGACGGGATCCTTCTAATAGCTAACCAAAAACAGTTCTTCATCCAAGGATCTTCCCTTCACTGTCCCCAATTGTGTCTTATTGTAGATCACAGGACCAATAAATGCTGAGATTTCAAGGAGGTCCTACTACAACAGTCATTTATAGTCATTATGCTGTTCATTCATTCATTCATTCATTCATTCATTCATTCACCAAATATCTCACTATAACCTATCCCATTCCAAGGTCTGGTTTAGGCCCTGGGAGGGGGTGGAAAAAAGGATATACGCTAGACAAAAGCCCAACTTTCAGAGGGCTTTCCACCTGGATAGCTCTATACAAAGAGTTTTACAAACAAAATGTCTATTTTTCCTAAATTTTATCCTTCTTCTCCATGTGAGCTTTTTGATCTATTTGCAGACATTTTTATCTATCTTCTTTAAAAAATAAAAAGCATTCCCTTTCACACTAGCAGGAGCCTTAACAAATCATCTAGTTCATTGGTTTATTTCATACACAAAATACATGTTTCAGAGGAGAGGGTCCCTGAAGTATTTCAGGCATACTGGGTACTATTCAATAATAGGCACAATTATAAAGGCTATCTCATTTGTTCTTTAGAATAACCTCACTGTAAAACTGGAAGACCATCTACCTGAGTCATGGACAAGGTAGTGCCAAATTTAGTCACATTAATGTAGTTTCTGTGCCAAAATGTTCTTTCAGTTCTTCACTGCTTTACTATGGCCTACACCTCATTTCTACCAGCACCTTCATCAGAGGTTCACAAGTCTTCTAGTCCTTGAAAACACCTCGTGAGCACAGTCGCTATGCAGTGTCCTGTGAGACTCCAGCTATATTAGTACATATATCTAGAGTAAGGACCATAAAGGGGTCCAAATGACCCCCAAAATATTATAGGCTATTTCGAGTGCACTCAGTTGCCTCCCAAAACTTGAAAGTAAATCCTATTGCTGAAGACATCATGTACTACAAATATAAGCCTTGGAAGAATTGAGCTCCCAACTATTCTAAAAGTCTCCTTCCAGAGGTCTGCCTTTCAGTGTATCTGAATGTGGTAAACGGCAAACAGAGAAAAATCAATCAATAGCCTACCCCACTGTAAGGCCTAAGAATCATGGCAATGCCTGGTCCTGCAAGATATTTCCAGTACTGCAGTAGCAGAATTTATATCTTGTGGGTAACCAAAGGCTATCTGATTGGACTTAAAAGCCCACTCATTAGGATGGAATTCATGCCTGTTATTGTATACCTAGGCAACTACCATTGGCTGGACAGGCTATCAGCCATAGAGAAGAACCTACTATTGTCATTTTTTTTTTAAACCCAAATAATTCCTAGCTGTATTCTAAATATTTATTCTTATACACATATATAAGGGCAGCTCTCACTCCTTATCAAGGAAACGTCTTCTAGAGGCAGATAGTGACTATTTGAAGAGGTCTTTAACTGGTCAAAATGCAGAGAACAAATGACTTTGGAGTACCCAATCCCATCTGCTACCTACAATGCAATGCCTATACCCAAGGCTCAAGTAACATCATGGAAGAAGGGGAGAAATCTTATAAGAATCAGAGGACCAGAATGTCTGCTGCTAGATATCTTCTATACATAAAAGAGAAGCTGCCCCGTTGAAATCTTAACAATATAGCCACCTAAACGAGACCCATTGATGGAGAGATAAAGACACACAATGATTGCCAAGAGACGGGGAATTCGTTTTCTCCAGGGATAGATCCCCAGGTAGGCTATCCAGTCTTAAGTAGTCATTCCTAAACACATTTGCACATGAGCAACACTAAATGGACACTATAGGCTCTCTCCGTGTATGTGTGTGTGTGTATGTGTATGTAAAACAATAATAATTGATTGAAGAAGAGGTTACGAATTTGACAATGAGTCAAGGGGGCATGGTAAGAGTTGGAGGAGTATGAAGGAAGGGTAAAAATGATGTAAATACAGTACTCATGTATGCAATTCTTACAAGAATAAAAATATTGGAAAAAAAGAGGACAAAGAATGGGGTTCAAGGAAGAACAGTACTCTAAGTTATAGCACGGCACTTACTCTTTAACAGGTGCCACCACTTTCCACAAACACTACTCTCCAAGAGGTTTGTTTATCAGCCCCACATGAAATGAGTACTAAGATGGTATTCAAAGAGTTCAGAAGCTATAAGATTTCAGGAATAGTGCTAGAGTTGAGATCTTAACTAGTCCCTCAGGCCCATGTTTAAAGGGTTGGGATGCTATAGGTGGTGGGATCTTTAGGGAGTCAGGCATAATTAGCTACAGTTAGGTCATTGAGGAATGTCTTGGAAAGAGATGTTGGGACCCTGGCCTCCTTTCCCATTTTTCACTGTTTTTTAACTACTCTGGTGGGAGTCTCCCTGCTATGATGCTCTGCTTCATCATGGGCACACAGTCAACAAAGCCAACTGAGAAGAAACTGAAATTCCTGAAATGGTAAGCCAAAATAAATCTTTATATAGTTTTTTTAAAATTCTTTGTCATTGTTTATAGTTTTTCTTTTCCTTTTTTAAAAAATATTTATTCATATATCTCAGATAGAGGGCATCAGACCCATTACAGATGGTTGCAAGCCACCATGTGGTTGCTGGGAATAGAACTCACATTCTCTGGAAGAGCAGCCAGTGCTCTTAACAACTAAGCCATCTCTCCAGCCCTGGTTTTCTTTCTTATAATCTGATTATCTCAGATATTTTGTAATAGTAACAGAAAACTAACACAGTTCACAGTTGGTCAACAAAAACTATCATCTTCTTGAGTGTTCTCAGGGGCATGGCTAGACTGTAACATTCTCATTTCTCCCAGAAAAACTGAGAACCAGGAAGGTCTGAAAATAGAATGGAAAAATAGAAAAGAAAAGGGGGGGAAAACAACTGAAAACCTACCTCTGAGAAAAAAATACAATTCTGTAGGAAAAAAAATGCAACATTTGAGAGTTACCAACTCAATGGGGCCCAAGGGACTGTGCTTCTCCAGGGATGTGGTAGCCTCTGGTCATGCTGATCTTCAGCAGAAAGCTGCTAACAACCCACACACATTGTATGTGAACAAACAATTATAGGCAGCCAACTAGAAGAAGTAAATTTAGAAGCATAACTGCTGCTTAGCTTTCAAAAAATAATGGGGTAGAAGTCATCTCTTAAAGCACAGATGGGGCCAAAACATTCTGGCCCAGGTCTGTTTGCAGTGTGTGGATTATCTAATCAGCCAGGCAGTGAGCTTGCCCACAAACAAATTCCCATCACTTCCTTCTCTCATAGCCCATCTTCCCCAAAGGCTCCATTCATTTGTTGTTTTGGTAGCAAGTGTTTCCTGACATACCTCCTCCCTTGTAAAATGCCTTGTCATTAGCTTTAAGGAATTTTCATTCTCATTTTCTTTCTAGAACAGAAAAGAAAGCACAAGAATGGACATCTGGGGACCTCACTGTTTCCTTTCTTAGCTCTTTCAGGGTACATGGGGTTCCCTGGACCATTTTGGGCAGCTGGATGACAGAGCGCAGTACAAGAACTGTGGCAGGGAGGTTCTTAGGGAGTGAATGGGATTTCAGTCTATTATGTCACCAAAACATCCTACAGTACGGGGGGGGGGGGGGACTAACACCTCTAGTCCTCTCCATGGAGACCTTGAAGACTCTAAAGAGGCCAAATTCCAGAAGAATAGAATAATAAAATTGGCACAACTTTCTTAATGGAGAACACAGTTCAGTCCAGGCATGACAGGACACTCATTCTTCCTTTAGGCTACTAGTGAAATGACTGTCCTAGCAATGGCTAATAATTACTATTCATGCATGATGTAACAGGCTCATGGGTGGTAGCATCCTCCTTGTGACAACCTCATGTAACAGGAAGTAGCTCCACAGCATGGAGGGTTACAGCTTACACAATCCTAATGAACTTCTTTATGAAGAGGCCTACCAAGTCACAAATAGAAAATTAGACAGGTTTTGATAGGGTGCCTGTAGAAGGATCCTAAGACAAACTTCTCAGTAAAAGAGTCAGCATGACATGTGAGAAATTTCACTTTTGAGACCAGGCTGGCCTCGAACTCATAAACTCTGCCTCCAGAGTAGGTGGAATGACAAGCCTGCACCACCATACCTCACTCAGATCATCTGCTTAGGAACACAAATTACCCACAGGTCTTTCAGTGAAATGGAAAAGTCAGGTGGTTTGAAGGTCATTGCAACCATCCCATCTTGGGAAAGTAAAATGTATCTCTAATGTTACAGGGCACCTTTGGAGAAACTTACAAACCTTGGCTATTTTTAAGTGCTAAATTTTAAGAGAAATGAGAGAAGACGTGATTGGTCCCTTTTGGTGATAACTGATTTTAAAATACTGTTCAGGACTGGAGAGATGGCTCAGCCGTTCAAAGCACTGACTGTTCTTCCAGAGGTCCTGAGTTCATTTCCCAGCAACCACATGGGGGATCACAATCATCCGAAATGGGATCTGATGCCCTCTTCTAGTGTGTCTGAAGACAGCAACAGTGTGCTCGTATACATAAAATAAATAAGTAATTTTTTTAAAAAACAAACTTTGCTCAGTAAGATACTGTATTCTGTTTAAAGTGAAACAAAATAGATGTTAACTCAAGACATCAATGGCCACATCTTGAAGTTTAGAGATGCTGTCCCTCACAGGTACCTGTAGTTCTGTGAAGTTCTAGATGTCCTGGTGAATGGAATTCTCAAGTCTTTGTGTATGCAGGAAATCAGGAGTGGATGCTCTGCTCAGCAGCCACCAGGTCAGAGAATTGGTGACAATGCTGTTCACATCTGGTGGTGACAACACCAAAGGGGAACTTGACACCACAAATGGCCCCTGCTAACACACAGGAGTAACCTTTCAACAGCATATTTACACTCAACTCTTAAAGTGGTCATTTCCTTTCCCATAACTTTCAGCCGACATAGGGACCATGCTTTTACTTGTATTATTCCCTGGAGGGTGATCTTGCTAACAGTGAGGAAGACCACCAGCCTAAGATGGGAAGGGCGGGCTTATTCTCTGGCTGCACAACTGTATTCAGACCTTAGATAGGTTGTTTACCTGTTTGGTCTAAATCTCCTCACTTGAAAACATGGGATGATGGTGAGAATGTTAACACCCACAACTAAGATCAGACACCAACCCTCATACGGATTGCTGGACTACATGTAAATAAAATGCATATCAGGGAAAAAATGAGCCAGGGTCTATACACAGGGCTCTGTTCTAACATGAGGGGAGAATCACAGCATGTTAATATTAAAGAAGCAAGATAACATTTACATTAATTTGAAAATGACATTAAAATCAGTTGTCTCTATCTAAGAACTGTTTATGGTCTTCATCGGCTTCTGATTCTTCAGATGTTGTTCAAACACAGCAGCAGGCTGATGTTTAAGTACTGCAAAGAGAGTGAACATTTGGACCTTTGAGTCAGAAGGTGCCTGGGAAGGTGATGGTGTTGAGGCAGGTGAGCAAGAACGCAATGACACTTAGGGACGGAGCTCTCCAAACCATATCACAGTAAATGGTGGCTGGAGGTTTCAAAATCGAGGAGAGCCCAAACAAGGAAGACATTGATGGCTGACTTAAAAGATACACAAGCAGGGAAGGCTTAAGACGTACTATGCAAACTCAAAATGACACCGAGGCAACTAATGTTGGCTCTTCAAAACGATAACACTAATAATCCCAGGTGATTGACAATAA
Source organism: Hylomyscus alleni (assembly GCA_019843855.1). Lineage (NCBI taxonomy): Eukaryota > Metazoa > Chordata > Mammalia > Rodentia > Muridae > Hylomyscus > Hylomyscus alleni. Next base: position 39,542 of record JADRCC010578447.1, read on the forward strand.
ATGGCCTCTGCAAAGAGGTAAGGAATGAACTTCCTGTCACTGCAGGTATCCAAGGACATGAAGGTACAGCACCTCAGAATGATGCTGCACAGGTAACTCCAGCATCACCTGGGCTACAGAGCCACAGGGATGTTCTACATTTGTGAGCCTTGAGAATGTATGACACTAATGTATTTGTAGAGTGATCAAACCACTGCGAAGGTGTGCCCCTCCTGCCCTGCCTGGGAGTTGCTCATTAATCTCTTAATGGTAGCTTCTGCCTTTGCAGATTTCCTTTCTCACTTTGAGCCAGTGGAGTAGGTCATTTCTGGACTGAACACAAGGTGATGTCAGAGAAGAAGACAGTATAAAGGTCCCAGCATGGGTTCATAGAGGGAAGAACTAAAAAACTAGAAGGGACACTAGAGCCTCTGCTTTCTAAGGCCCCAGGTTTGGTTATAGAGGTCAAGTTAGTGCAGTTGTAGATATTACTTAGAGGTTAAAGAGCATGTACGGTTTCTACAGAGGACCTTAGTCCAGTCTCTAGAAGTCACATTGGTTCTCTCCACCAACACCTGTAATTACAGCTCCAGGGGATCTGACACACTCTCCTGACTTCTATAAGCATATACAAACCTCCAACATTACAAACACAATTTTTAAAAATAAATGAAAGCAAATTTGGTCAGTTGGGACCAGAGTCCAGAGTATGGTAAATGGAGAACTGTGTGTCATAGTTGCTGTCACCATGGTAATCCCGTCTGTAGAGAGAAAGACAGCAACTGCTAACAGCCAAACACCAAGCAGACCAGTAATCTAATAATCAGCGTGGTAGAAACCTTACATCTGCCTCTAAGTCACAAACAATGTCAAAAATCTGGAGATTGAGCCACAGGAAGAGCAATATCCCTCCTGTCCCTTCTCCTGTGATGATGACTTAGGCGAGACAAGAAGTGAACAGTCACTACAACTGAAGGAGAGTGACGGGAGGCAGGGATCCTTTGTTGGCCATGGGGGTTCCTTGCAGTGGCTCAGTGGGCATATAGGTGCATCAGACAAACCAACCAAGTTGAGCACACCAAAGAACCATAGTCCTGTTTCATTATTCTCTTTTCTGTTTCTGGAAGTACACGAGGCTCTTGTGCACAACTCCCCCTTCTGAAGTTGCTATCAGACTGCCACCATGGCTGGGTCATCCAGGAAGGGACCTTACTCACGAGTTCAGTTGTTGAGCCAGCTGGGACTGCTGACTGAAGAACTTGCATGTGGCTTTCCCTGACACCTTGGCTTCCTCCCAGAGTGGTGGCCAAATTCCAAGATCAACTCATCCCAAGGAAGACAGCCAAATGGAGGCTGCACTGCCTGGAATACTCAGATGTAGAAGGCGCACAGCCTCTGCCACAAATTACCTATCAGACATAAGCCACAATGGCTAGCTTCGTTCATGGAAGTAGACAGCAGACCAAGAAGGCTCAGCATTAGTGGGCATAACTGAAAGTACCTTGAGGACTTCCAAGGAAGTCCCTTCCTAGAGACTATACACTCCAGTTCCTCTGAGGAATCCACACATGCCCTCCTAACCTGGGGATTCCCTCCACCGTGCCAAGCTTCGGACTGGAAGAGCGTTGCTAAGATAAGTGTGCTCTGCCTTTGAAAATTCTTTAGAAAAAAGAAAAAGCACAGAAGAGCTGAACAACAGGAGTACAGG
>JADRCC010578450.1:0-12079 GCA_019843855.1 Hylomyscus alleni
AATTTCTTAGGAAATTGTTATGTCATAGTACTGACTTCATTTATTTTTGTCAAATTTTTAAAAGAAATACAGGAATGACAACTTATAAGTAAGCATTCCTGGGGCAGATCAGATGAAATAAATCCTTAAAGCATTTTTGAGACTGTTAAGATTACAACATTCATTGTTGACGTAAAATGTATGCAGAAACAGAAACAAGTCTAAGTTTATAACCTGAACATTGAAATACATCACACATTGAAATACATCAACCAGAATTATACTTTCACTATCACCATCTCCAAAATAATGATGCACCACCTTCTTTCCAACCTCAACTTCCTATCCAGTCCAATACATATGGAGAGAGAGACAGAGAGAGAGAGAGAGAGACAGAGAGACAGACAGACAGACAGACAGGAAGATGATAAATAAAACAGGAAACTATTTATTGAAGACATGCTCATGTTTACCAAATTTCATATATTTCTGAATATACCTTTTAAAACATTTTATTTTATTTATTATTATTATTCTCTACTGATTTTCTTTTTTTAGTAATTTCTATCAAAAACATACTCACTTACCTCAGCTCAGTATAGTAAAGCTAATTTCTGAATAACATAGTGAACTTTTTAAAAAAATTACTTTATTCTTAAGAATTTCACACACATATATAATCTAAAGATTATTGTTTTAAGAAATTTAATATTCGGGAAGGAGAAATGAGAAATGGCCCCTGGTATGTGAACCATGCCCCAGTGGAAAGCCATATATCATATACACTTGGGCAGTACTGAGGGTACTTAATGTCTTTTTCTTTTCTTTCTTTTTTTTGTTTTTTGTTTTGTTTTGTTGTTCTTCAGTGATGCAAAGTTGGTTAGTACGGTGGTTAGCATGGGAATGAGCCCTATAGACTCATTTATTTTAATGTTTGGGCTCCAATTAGTGAAACTGATTAGGAAGACTTGGAAGTCTGGCCTTCTTGGAAGAGGTTTGTTACCAGGGTGGACTTTGAGGTTTCAAGAGACCACAGAATTCTCTGTTGACCATTATTATCTGAGCAGAAGCCAGATAGTGCTCAAGCGCCATGTCTGTTGTGTAATGTCATGCACCTCACTGTGATGTCCGTGGGCTCAAACCCTCTGAAAATATAAACTCTTTTGTAAGTTGCCTGGGTCCTGGTACTTTATCACAGCAATTAAAAGTAATTAAGATAGGTAAGCAGTGAAGAGATGCGTGTGGGAAGAGGTGCAGTATACCCATGATTGAAACACATTCTGTGAAAGATGCAAAAAAAATTAAATTAGTAAAATTAGAAAAATAAAAGTGAAACAGATATATGTATATGTCCTTTCTCACCATCTTTCTACCATAGTAATTACTTCCTGCTAGTTAACAGTCACTTTGCATGTCTAATTTCTATAGCTCTACCATTAAGTCGCTACAGACTTTTGTGACTTAGACGACAAAATAAAAACATATTTTCTAAAGGTTTTGGAACACAGAAGTCCTAAATCTGCCCTTGGACTAAGACCCTGGTGTCAGCAGGGCTACATTCTTCTGAGACCTTCAGAAGAGGCTGTGGTCTGTATTCTGGTTTCTGGGGGAGTTTGCTTGGCTTGGCTTGGAAGTCCTCTGCAAACATTCTCTCCTCCTTGCTTCCAAGGCCACCTCTATTACTTTGTTCACTTCACTCCTAAGCATATGCCCTGTAGGGTAAGTACTCACAGGAAGTAGGGGAGGAGGATGTGAACAATTTTGGGGGATCAGTGTTCTGTCCTCAACACAGTTGAAGAAAGTTTATAATCTAGAGACTGTTTGGACAATGAGGGACAATGATAGAACCTCTACTCCTTGGTCCAGTATGAACTGCCAGCGAGCAGTATTTGGATACTATTTTGTAGTTTTAACACATTAAGTTTTTTTTACACACTAAGATAATTGATATAAAAATGGCTGGCCAAAATAAGTTGAGAGATGTAAACCACACACTGAGGACTAAACATAGGCTTGAATTTTTCAAAACCTATTTAATAAGGGTTCTCAAATGCTTCGACCCCTTTTCAAGCCCACCATCCAAAGGTAGGGGAGAAAAGATGGTAAATAGGACAAGGGGATGTGGACCTGTCTAGAAGTAGTTCCTTGGGGCCATTCTAATCTTCATTGTCAGGATCCTAGCAGTCCAGTTCAGTAGTGTCACCAAACATAAATCAGCAATGGCTGCACGTTCCAGGAGAAACAGCCAGGCCTCCACAGAATCAGCATAAGTCAGTGGGAGCTACCAGGACCAGCCGAAAGGCCAGAAGTTCTCTGCGGTGCCTCTCAAGATCAGTGAAGACTTGTGACCAGCTAAGAGTTGCACAGCTAGCTGTGGAAGCATTGCATCACTGTCCACTGCATCCTACTTAAAGTCTCTCCAAATATCATGAGCCTTCGAGCCAGTCTTGCCTCAGAAAAACATGTCGAGTCAGCTTCTTAAGTGAGTCTGCATCACATGACACAGCCAAACTTCAACTTGGATTAAGATGAGAATTTCAGCTCTCAATTGACTCCTTGAGTAGAAATAGAAAAAGGGATGCTTCTTATGGGTGTGTCTTAGAAGTACGTAATTATAGAATTTGTATGTTAGATATTGTGCTTCGGAGGTATAAAATATAGTAAAGAAATCATAGATTGGTCACTGTAGATGTGGCGGTGCCATTGCTTAAGATTAGTGAGGTTATATCTAATGCAAAGTATAATTTCTTGTAAGATTTTCAAAGAACAGGAATTGGGTGGAGTAAACACTCTCATAAAATCACAAATGTTCCTACAGTTAGAGAAATTATTATAAGATTGAATATTCTAGTACTGGGATGCAGACAATATTTTAAGGATGTCAAACATTTACGTAAATGGTGCTTTACTGGTGAGAAGAGGGGAAATGAGAGAGAAATAAACTAATTCATAAAAAAAAAAAAAAAAAGGCTGGCCAAAGTAAGTTAAGAGATATAAACCAGGCACTGAGGACCAGAGATGAGAATTTAAACGCTCAGGTGACAGAGCGCTCTTTTGTTTTTGTTTATGTTTTGTTTTGTTTTTATTGGATATTTTCTTTATTTACATTTCAAATGTCATCCCCTTTCCTGGTTTCACCTCTGCAAATCCCCCATTCCATCCCCCTCCCCCTGCTTCTATGAGGGTGCTTCCCTAACCATCCACCTCACCGTGACCTTGGTATTCCCCCACACTGGAGCATCAAGCCTTCACAGGACAAGGGCCTCTTCTCCCATGGATAACATATAAGGCCATCCTCTGCTACACATGCAGCTGAAGCCATGGGTCACTCCATGTGTACTCTTTGGTTGGTGGTTTAGTCCCTGAGAGCTCTGGGGGTATTGGTTAGTTCCTATTGTTGTTCTTCCTATGGGGTTGCAAACCCCTTCGGCTCCTTCAGTCCTTTCTCTAACTCAGTACTCACTCCAATGGTTGGCTGCAAGCATCTGCCTCTATACTTGTCAGGCTCTGGCAGAGCCTCTCATGAGACAGCTATATCAGACTCCTGTTAGCAAGCACTTTTTGGCATCCACAATAATATCTGGGTTTGGTGTCTGTATATGGGATGTATCCCCAGGTAGGGCAGTCTCTGGATGGTTTTTCCTTCAGTCTCTACTCCATACTTTGTCTCAGTATTTCCTCCAGGCAGTATTGTGTTCCCCCTTCTAAGAAGGACTAAAACATTTACACTTTAGTCTTCCTTCTTCTTGAGCTTCATGTGGTCTGTGAATTGTATTTTGGATAGTCTGAGCTTCTGGGCTAATATCCACTTCTCATTGAGTGCATGCCATGTGTATTCTTTTGTGACTGTGTTACCTGACTCAGGATGATATTTTCTAGTTCCATCCATTTGGATTTAAATACTCATTAATGTATGGGCAGAATTATAAGAATTAAGAGATATTAGATATATAGTGCAATTGGATATTGATTTACATAAACATGGAGAAGTTTTCTTCTTCTACAAATTGTTATTACATAGATATTGAAACCTGAAAGCACCTGAAATTATTTCTAAAGATTAAAAGCACCACTACTTGTAACTATGTCATCACCTTCATTACTATTGTATTCTTTATATCTGATTATCCCTACCTAAGTATATTTGCATTGCTATGAAATATTTTCCAGCTTCAAGTCTCAAATTGTCACAATCAGCATAGTTTTAATCATTATATACTTTACAATCTAGTTGATATATGGGGGAATTTTACATTTGAGAAGGACGTGCCTTAGTTTAAAACCTACTTCATTACTTTCTAAGAATGTTACAAGATAGTCCCAATGTTGCAATAGTGGTACTTGGGGGTCATCAACTGTTGTAAAACTGAACCTATAGTCCATTTCATTCATGGAAACTTATAGTTGATCCTGTAAATCTTACCATCCATCTGCGGCTGGAGAGGAGAATCTATTACTGTTGTTTTACTTCTAAGGGTATTATAAACATTGATCCTTTCACTCACAAGTAAATGTAGCTTGATTGCTCATCAAAGACTTCTGCAGAGGTACATAACTTGTCAGAATGTAGAAAAAAAAAAAAAGAAAATGACTGTTAAGTGCCCAACCTGAATCAATAAATATTCAATGCAGCTAGCTATACATCTAATACTCAAGGAACATCATGAAAGGGAGGTTGGAAATGTACAAGCTGGAGGACCAGGGCGACATAGATGGGATCTCCTAGAAATGTCAGAGATTCTATACTCGTGATATTTCAACAATATGGTTATTTGCACAAGTCTGGTAAAATGGCCAACCACACCAGTCAGCATGATGAGCCTACTGGGTAAGAGAATTTTACAAAGGTCTGCCTTTAGATGCAGAAAGTAACTCACTCAATAGTTGCTAATGGAAGAATGAATTATCTGCTAAAGTGAACTCCTTGATGTTATCCAGCCTCAAGTGGTCAGCTTTAAACTCTGACACACAGGAGCAGCACTCAGTCATACTCAGTAGGTTTTGAATATACCCAATAACTATAATAATCATCACAACAACAATAATTACTGTATTTACAGAGGCCACAAACCCAGGAAGGAATTGAGAGGCAAGGAAGAAGGTAGGGGGAGAAAAAGGAGTGTTGAGAATAATGTGATTATACTGTACATATGTATATGAAATTTACAAAATGGTCTTAAATGGAACCTCATATAGTATTTCTGCACCTACTTCTAATTTATAATATTGAGACTGAAAGTAAAACACATTAAATTACTGTGTCACAAATATCAACAGGGCAGATTCTTGCCATGCTAAACATACATTTTTCAATCCCTGTAGGCACATCTTTTCCAAGAGAGCATGCAAATGTATACTAGACCCACCTGTAGATTCCATGGAAATGTTGATTGCCAAAGACCAGTCTTGTTTTGGAGAGAGGTTCCTGAGAAGAAGGGGTGTTGGGGACGGTGAAAAGAAACACTCAAAGTCCAATCGTGGATCCAAGCTGGTGTTCTAGATTCTGCTGAGATGACTTTCCAGACTGTGTTCTCTCTCTCTCTCTCTCTCTCTCTCTCTCTCTCTCTCTCTCTCTCTCTTTCCTCTCTCTCTTTCTCTTCTCTATATCTCTGTCTCTCTGTGTCTGTCTCTCTGTGTGTGTGTGTCTGTGTGTCTGTGTTTGTGTCTGTGTTTTGCTCTGCTCTAGACAGATTTGGTTGAGACAGCTCTCTCTGCTAGTAAAAAATTGCAAAAGCTAACTGGATGCCTCATAGATTTTCTGACCAAAATCAGAAAAGCTGCTATAAAATATTATTTGGATCTTCTGGCCAAGTCAGATATCCTACTAGAAAAATTCTTGTAGAGCTCCCAGGGACTAAACCACCAACCAATGAAATTATATATAGTTCGTTTTGTTTTGTTTTGTTTTTTTGTTCTTGTTTTTTGTTTTTTCGAGACAGGGTTTCTCTTGTATAGCCCTGGTTGTCCTGGAACTCATTCTGTAGACCAGGCTGGCCTTGAACTCAGAAATCTGCCTGCCTCTGCCTCCCAAGTGCTGGGATTAAAGGTGTGTACCACCACAGCCTGGCAACATTATCTATTTTTAAGTGCATGATTCTTTTCTACAGCCTTAAAGGTTGCCCTGAAGGTACCAGAGTTTATCATTTTGCTGAAACACAGCCACACCCAGGACTCCTGGACTCTTGCTGTTTCATTGTTATGGAGTCATTGGCATTAACTCTCTTGGGAAGGAAAGAGTGCTCCACTGCTAGTACAGGCTCCAGAAAATATGTACCTTATTACACAAACAGGTCTTAGGCCCACAGCTGCATCCACACTCATGAGCTCATACCAGAGCCCTGTCCCAGGAGCAGGAACAATGTCAATTTGTCCCTACCAAGGCCACACCAGACTTAGAAGTTAGAACAAAAAGAAATTAAATCTTTAATTTTGAACTAGCTTTTAATCTCCAGTCATCACTTTTTCCTTGTTATATACATGGATATAATGAAAAAGTTTAATCTAATGCCTTTGATATATTAATTATAAAGTCCCAATAAGATGAGAGGTCTTCTATATAAAACATCAGTCATTGAAAACAAACAAAACACAAAAAGGAAAAAAAAAGGAAAAAGCATTGGCAGAGAGAGTCATTCTGAAAATTAATCAGGATATAAGTCTTACATTTTAGCTAACTTTGCTTCTGTCACTCAAACAGGTTATAATGTTCAAGGCTGGAGTGTGATCTATTGCTGAGTTGGTAATGACAGTCAAGTTTGCCAACACAATCACAGCACTACATTATCTAAGTCATTGCTCTGTAAAGTGTTCTGGGATACCTTGACTCTGAAAGGCTATAGATCAACTCTATTGTATTTTATTCTGTATGGTGCCTGACTTTGGGCAATGCATATTCAACAAGATGAATAAAAGGACCTCCAGATGTACTCTATTAATGTATGCAGGCATGCACTCTCAATACAGAAGCTAGGTCCAACTTGAGTTAAAAAGAAAGAAATTATATTTCAGAGAATCTCAATCCAGAAGATAGAAACACCTGTCTAATTGATACCCTACAATCACCCTTGCTACAGAGAGCCTTCCTCTATTGTCACTCAGATATCCAAACGAGCTTGTTTTCCTACAAGTAGGATGTAGGAAGACAGTGAATACATGAGACTCATGAATGTTTTATACCACATTCCAACATTGCAAAAATAATGAATTAATGAGTGGATTAATAAATCAATCAGTTCTTCAATCTAGATGATATAATAAGCTTATTATTTTCAATTTTTTAGTTAATTAATTTGTGTGAGTTATGCCTGTAGGTAGCAAGTGCTACAGTGTGTGTGTATATGCCTGTGTGTGTATGACACGCATGCACATGCATGTACACTCAGACATGAGTATCAAGGGCAACTTTCAAGAGTCAGTTCTCTCATTTTATTATGTGGGTCTCAAGGGTCAAAAAGGACATTGCAACCTCACACTAAGTAGTAAGGTATGATTTTCAAATTATCTAATATCTTGCTGAAACTTGTTAAACTCATTTTGAAAATGCTCAACTGAGGCACCACAAGGTACCATAATGCAAAACATTTAGATGTATTTAGAAATGTATATTCAGTCAGGTTCCATGATTCGTAGGTCCCTGGCTTGTTAAAACAAACTATACAACTTTGTATGAAAACAATTGAAGTTTATTATCTCATAGATTGAGAAGACAAAAGTATCTAATCAAAATGCTAATACAATTAGTGAGTCCTGATGCCCCAAATCTCATGTTGTATCTGCAGAGGAAAGGTGTTCTCCATCCTTCCTCGTCAGGCTCATCATTCCAATCCCTGCCTTTGTTGTGACATTATCTTCTCTATGTTTCTGTGTCTGTTAAATTCTTTTACTTAGAACTTAGTAACAACAGTAAAAGCTCTTTCCCCAAAGCACAAGGTTTGTGGTTACTACTTGTGTATATCATAGTGACAAACCACTCTTAAGATTTTCATAGATCGAGAGGCGTTAAAAACAGTTCTGTGTAGTAAAAACAAGGGTGACAGGAGAGTGAAGGAATGCATAGAAATTATCAGAGCATAAAGACATATTATCTAATACAAAAGTAAGTAGCAAGATGAGAATGAATTAATTCCTGAGTTTGAAAATATGATTGTTCTGTGACACAGATGGTGCTGAAAGATGGCTAATCAGCTTGCTTTGATTTATATTGTATTCACAGAAAATACTGCATTGAATTGATGAAAAAAAAAGTACCCACAACATAGTAAAGACTTAGAATTAAAAGAAGAATATTCCAAATGGAAGAGGTTATGTGTTATGGAGACAAGGGACTGAGAAACTAAGCAAGAATAGCTCAACATGGTAGTGAGTCTTTGTACAAGGAGCATTTTGGTCTGGGGAAGTAATGAGTCAAGTGCTCGCTTGGCATGCATAAGGCCATGGGCTCAGTGTCTAGCACTGTGGGGTGTAGAAGACCAGAGGATTAGCACTTAAAGGTCTTCCTTGTAAACACAATGAGTCTGAGTTCACACCAAACTGTAAGATCTCTCTCAGGCTTCAATACATGAAATTAACTAATGTAATAAATGAAAGATACAAGTAATACTGTGTATATTTGCCCCTCATTCTGTATGATCTAAGAATAATACAGACATTAAGAATTGTCTTTTTCTTTCTTTCTTTCTGTTCGTTTGTTTGTAAGCAATTTCTTTTTGTCAGACTCTTGCAAATACCACAATGAAAAAAAATAAGAAAATTAACAAGTTATTTGTGTTCTATCCCCAGAGGTTGCTCTGTGTGGTCTGGCTAGATATAAAACCTTCCAAACCATATAAAACTGGTAAGGTCATTGGGCCATTCATTGAACTATTGGAGAGTTAATGTGCTGTTGAATGAAGACAAAATGTGAAGTATTTAAAGGAGAATGAATTGAATATCCCAAAGCTAGAATAACTCTTTTATTCTTCTCATTCAAGCTTTAAATTATAATACTAAAAAGGAAAAAAAAGGGGAGATATGAACTTGATAGCCCTGAATGCATTCTTTTCTTTAAAAAGACTACCTTTTAACTAATTTATCTGTATGTGTGTTTCTGTGGTGTGCATGTGTGAGAGAGAGGGAGTATTGCTCATAATGCAAGTTAGTTGGTAGCATGCATGTTAAGGAAGCATAGATCCCTTGTCTTGGTCACCAGCACCTATCACAAATCTGAATGTAGTAGTGCATGCGTGTCCCCTCAACCTAGGAGAGGCACAAGCACAAGTTCCAAAGCTTCAGGTCATTCCCTGGTATATAATGGGTTGGAGGTCAGACTGGACAGTGAAAGTCCTTGTCTAGAAAAACATGTTATATTAATACAACCCTTGGTATATAATATTTTGAGTTCAGAAGCCTGGACTTAGTCTCTGCTTTGAAATCTTTCCAAATGGTTGCTTCTGTCATAGTCTGTTCCTTGTTGCTTGATTGTTCGCACTGGATGAACGTCCTGTAGCTTATGCACTAAGCCACCGAAGGACACTTGAGTTGTTTCCAGGCTTTGACAATTACAATGAATTGCTATGTACTTTTGTGTACGGTTCTTTTCCTTTCTGGAATAAATAAACAGGACAGAAATTGTGGAAATATCTAACAGCCTACTTTGTAGAAAGCCTTATCATAAGTTATCTGCATGAACTAAGGGAAGACAAGAGAATTTTCACCTTTTTTTGCAAGTGGAAGGAGAAAAAAAGAGAGTTATAAATGAAACTAAATAAATTTATCAGACATTAGTTTATTGACTCAGGTGTTCAATTCACTGCCGTTTTGTAGTTGTTTACTTATTGTTTGTTGTTGTTTTGTTTTTTCTTTGTTTTATATTTTTTGACTAATTTGCAAAAACAAAGAGGAGCCTTGTACACATTTCTTCTCTGCAGTGAAAGTCACACGTTTTGTTAGCAGAACATTGTCAGGTATCATGTGGGAAAAAAATCTCTTTGGATTCGGATAGGCTCTGGTTCCCTTCATTTTGCTGTGAGGTGGGCTGTCAGCCCTGTTTATGGACCATCTCCGACAGAACTCTACCCGTGCCTGATAGCCATGGGCGTGGATGGCATCTCGGCTTCAACCAGCAAGCTGCAGTACTTCCTGTTGCCACAGTTTGTTTGCTTATATCCCAGGAAGTGTTTCTTATCTCACCAGGTTCTGTGACTGAAAGCTTTTTCTTCTTTATGCCGAGGGTTGCTTCTTGAGTATGCCCTTCCCCCAGCCTTGAGCAGGCTAAGTCAGACCTTGTTTTGCCACAGGGTGGAGTCTTCTGACCCAGGTGAAGTCTATTGTCCTGCCAGGTCAACAGCTTCTTGTAAGAAGCCACCACCTGCTGAGCAGCTGAGCTAGTTTTCCTATGGAGATCCTGACAAAGCTAAGAGATCCTGGCAAAGAGGGGATGGGTTTTCACCCTTTAAATTCAGACTTAAGAATTAAACATTGAGCCTTGATCAGAGAACTTTGTCTTGGCTCCTTATTTCTTTTGTCCACCCTTCCCATCCGTCGCCAGCTTTCCTTCCAGGTAAACTCAGTTATCCATGGCCACTGGACATCTACACTCGAGAGCCTCACTGCTAGCCTGAGTCTTAACCGGGTCGTGTGAGCAACTTGCATCGTCCGTTGGTGATCCCTGTCTCACCTGATCTTGGGAAAGGCTCTGTTTCAATCAATTTCCTTCTACCATGGGTGTTGGATTAGGACACTTACCCATCTTTCTTTTGTATTCTTTCTATTATAGGCGGTTCCTAGATGTTAATTTTCAAGTTCAGTAGTCTTACATATTTAAAATAAAAGATTGTTAGATTTATCAGGAATGTGTCTCTTTGTGCTATCTTACCTACCTGTGTAAATTTTGTCTGCTCTATGTACAAAGTCTATGTGAAGTGCATTTCCCAGTTACATGTGATTCATGCTCCTAGGAGCTAGGTATATGTTCCTTGAATTTTCAATTTCTTCAATACTTAATACAGACATGTTAAGACCAGTACACAGGACACTTTCCCTGCTCCCAAGGCCGTCATTGTTAGCATCAGGGCCTCCAAAGCCCATGATGTCACATGGGTGGGCCTCACAGACCTGTTGCCAGGGCAACAGCCACCACATTCCCAGAATCTATTGGGCTCACCTCCCACTTTTACCTGCAGCCACTACATCAGAACCCATATATATATATATAGATAGATAGATAGATAGATAGATATACTTGCAACACTTCTCTCTCGCCCTCTCTCTCTCTCCTCTCTCTCTGCTACTGCTCCCTCTCTCCCTCTCAATTAAACCTTTTACACCTGGAACTCTTTGGGCCTAGTGTGTAGTATGTCCTGACTCGAGCCGCCATTCTAACACATTAGTCATTAATTAGGGTCATTTGACAAATCTCCTTGGTGTTTTGGAAGGAAAAGAATCTACTTGAATTTTAAAATACTGCTTTAAAAGTTAGGGCAGTATTACAAATATGGAAACTAGGTTTTCAAGGTCAACAGGTAGTAAGATCAGACCAGTGCCCTCTCTCACCTGAAATCATCACAGAGTCAGAATTGTGATGTACTGTGCCAAAATTGTGGGTTGACCCCTGTTTGTTTGCAAGCTGGATGTTAGAAGCAACATGAGCTACATGAAACTGACAAAATTGGACAAATGTCCAACCAAATGAAAAGAAATAGTGAAGCCTTACACTTGTATGGGTTAATAGTGGCTCAAAATTTCATCTGCTAAAATATAATATACTTTGTGACATTTGTAGTTGAAAGAGTACAGGATAAAATATAAATGTTTATTGATACTTTCCTATCACCTGGGACCATTTCATCCCTGCTTCAGCTTCTTTTCCCCAAGGGATTGCAAAGTGAACACATTTAATCCTTAGGCTCTGACTCTGACACCATAGGATTAAAGCTTAACCTTCATGACACTCCTCCTTCTTCCCCTTCCTTTCTTCTATTAATTTTATATTCTTTTCAACATCATATGCATGAACATCATCTCTGAAGTTCTCAGATCCAGTAGCTACTTCAGGATAAACCTGCATAACAAAAATTTCCCAGATAAAAGGACAAATACAGACAAGAATACTTACTTTAGTAGA
>JADRCC010578451.1:0-13619 GCA_019843855.1 Hylomyscus alleni
TGCTCTCCATCCCATGCTCTTCTGCTTCCTGGCCCTGGCATTCCCCTACACTGGGGCATAGAACCTTCACAGGACCAATGGCCTCTCCTCCCATAGATAACCGACTTGGCCATCCTCTGCTATACATATGCTGCTGGAGCCATTAGTCCCACCATGTGTACTCTTTGGTTGGTGGTTTAGCCCCTGGGAGCTCTGAAGGTACTAGTTAGTTCATATTGTTATTCATCCTAAGGGGTTACAAACCCTTCAGCTCCTTGGGTCCTTTATCTAGCTCTTTCATTGGGGACCCTATTCTCAGTCCAATGGATGGCTGTGAGCCTTTACTTCTGTATTAGTCGGGTACTGTCAGAGCCTCTCAGGAGACAGATATATTAGGTTCCTGTCATCCAGCACTCGCTGGTATCCACAATAGTGTCTGGATTTAATGGTTGAGTATTCGAAGGATTCCCAGGTGAGCAGTCTCTGGATTGTCCTTCCTTCATTCTCTGCTCCATACTTTGTCTCTGCAACTCCTTCCATGGGTATTTTGTTCCCCCTTTTAAGAAGGAATGAAGTGTCCACACTTTGGTCTTCCTTCTTCTTAAGTTTCTTGTAGTTTGTAGATTGTACTTTGTACATTCTTACCTTCTGAGCTAATATCCACTTGTCAGAGAGTGTATACCAAGTGTGTTCTTTTGTGATTGGGTTACCTCACTCAGGATGATATTCTCCAGATCCATCCATTTCTCTAAGAATTTCATAAAGTCATTGTCTTTAATACCTGAATAGTACTCCATTGTGTAGATGTACCACATTTTCTATATCCATTCCACTGTAGAGTGACATCTGGGTTCTTTCCAGTTTCTGGCTATTATAAATAAGGCTGCTATGCATATAGTGGAGCATGTGCCTTATTTGACTCCCAAGGTATGGTCATGAATGCAATGTATTAATATTTTTAAGGCAACATAATTTTCATTCTATCTTTTTGATCTAGACTTAAAGCTAAAACATTGATAAGAACATACATATAATATCTTCTGCTTGAATGTGCCTCACTTCTAATCATTGATGTTTTCCTAAAAGAGAGAAACTTTACAGGTAACAATGATTGAACAACAACAAAAAAAGAAGCTAAAAGATGTAATTTAAATATTTAGTCTAATTTTCAGTTAATATTATTTCTCCAAACTTTAGCAGTTTGAATTGATTTTTATGAGACTCATTTGATCTTGATTCAATTAGATGCCCCAATTTCAAGTTAGGTGTTGTTGTGGTTGTTATTGTTGTTTTTTGTTTTTTTATTGTGACCTGCTACAACTCACTTCAGACTTTGTTAAAGTATGTTTTTTTAAGACTATATTTTGCCTCAAGAACTACATTTCATGGTTAACTCTAGACTCCTTGTTGAGGATGGGCAATGGCTGCACCACTAGGACATATAAATGGTATCATACGTTTTTCACCACTTACACAATATGGACTGATAAATAACTTAGACCTCGGAGTAGAACTTGTGCCACTTTCTCTAAAAATTTATTGAAGCGAACTGATAAATATATGTGTGAATATAAAAATCATAGCAGTTCTAGACCTCTGACCAGTTCCTTTTCTAGATTCAGCCCTGCCTTTTTACATACATAGCTGGACACAGCTCTTCAGCTCAGCTCTTACCCTACAGCCTGATTCTTCAGCAGGTACTTGTAGTATCTTCTTCAGAATATTCCACAGTTTGGTTCTGTTTGACATCATACCAAACATGGGAACTATATTTACATTTAAATCAGTTTCCTGTGATCACTGGGCCTTGGAAACTTTTTGATCTCTACTGTAGTTGTTTTACCCATTACAGCTCTCCTCCCTCCCCCCTCACCCCCTACACACACATCTAGACATATACACACATGCACATACACACACAAACACATAAATTAACACTATATAATATATGATCTGAGTTAATTAGTACTGAAATAAAACAACCTGTATTTGCCTTACATAGTGCTGTCAAAGAAATCTGTACTATCTGGTGAACTGGTGCCCATGTGGTGGTTCTACCATGTGAATTTATTATTAAGTAAAGCCTAGCACAGTGGGAGAATTCAAAGGCATCATCTATGATCTTGATAAAGCATACTCCCCATGTTGCTCTGTATAACTACAGTGTAGAAAGTAGTCTAGAGAATATCTCTATGCTCACCAAGAATTTGGGATTAGATATGTTTTCCACAGAGTAATTCCTATTATTTTCATTGTAAGTGATAACTAAAGTCCTTAACCATACAGATCCTCCTATAAGTACCATGACAACAAAGCATCAGGCAATCATTATCAGGCCTTTTCCCCCATCAGTAAATTCCAGAACATGACAACTGCAATTTAAATTTCAGGAGCACTTAGGTTGTTTTTTACCTTATATGGTTTAAACCTTTAAGGAGAAAATGAAAGTTAATTGATCTGAGACCATGTGGAAGCACCATAGCCCAATTTGGTCCAAATTTATTTAAGACAATGTATGTGACCTTAAGCAGTCAGCTGGAAGGCACATACTAGGATATAATTAAATGAGAACCTAATAATTTTCCAATTAAGAAGTCGGTTCATAACTATGCAGAGAGAATCTGACTCTTAATCTCTTTCACAATATACCTCAGGTCATGTAAAGCTTTGAAAAGTGAGGGTTTGATTGTGTAGTGCTTAAGTTTCATTCTGTTTTACCCCTAATTAGTTATATAACCTCAGGAAAGTTAAGTGATACTGAACACTGATTTTTTTTTTTTTATTTTAGAAATAGATAACAGTATATGTCTTACATGGCAGAAAATGGCTAATTCTTTTTTCCCTTCATGACTTTCCCCTGGCCTTCCCATACAGTGGCATGGTTACTTGGATCTCTGATAGACAATTGAATACTTCACCAAATGGTGGTTACAAAGCTTTGATATGGAATAAAACAAAGAAACATCTTTGTGTTTATAAAAGATACATTCTGGTGAAGTATTGAAGGAAGAGGGGAATAAAATAGACCAAAGCCCAAAAGTATAGACTATCAGATGAAAACAAGTTCTGTAGAGAAATGTAAACTAAGAAACAAGTTAAGGAAATGTTGGGTGAAAGTTATGAAGATGCATTAATAGGAAGAGGGCAAGTGAACACATACGGAAAGGATACGAGGGGGTGATACACACAGTCATTGTGAGGCAAGCAGAGGGAGTATACAGAAGAGAATGTGGCAAAGTATATGAGAAACAGACACAAATTAGGAAGCTGTAACTTAATCCTGGAAGCAGTATTAAGAAGAGTTAAAACTATAGGAAAGTGGAGTGCAGAAAAGTGGATCATATGGACCTTGTAGAGCAGTGCTTCTCAACCTGCTTAATGCTGTCTCCCTTTAATACAGTTCCTCGGGTCATGGTGACCCAAACCAGAAAATTATTTTTGTTCCTACTATATAACTATAATTTTGTTATTGTCATGAATTGTAATATAAATATCTATGTTGTCCAATGTTTTAGGGAACACCATGAAAGGGTCGTTCTACACTCAAAGGGCTCATAATCTACATGTTCAGAATCACTGTTGTGAAGAATTTTAAATGCTTAATAGAACGAGAGAAAAATGTGCCGGGAAGGGGATGTGGTCTAATTTAAAATGTGAAACCATGGCTCTCCTGAGAATACAGAATAAGTGCCCAGGGAGAACAGAGGGGTGAAAAGCCAAGATGGGGAGTATGGCAAATAATGTTCATAGACTTCCATGGAATTCTGAGCGGCCATCACTTTATGGATCCTGGGATGCAAATCAAAATAAATTTGTTACTGGTTGCACGTAGGAAGCATGGAGAAGGGGTGAATCGGACAGATGCTCAGGGAAATCAACATTTGAGGTCTATCTGCCATCCAAATGGAGGTGTTAAGCATACTGTGTTCATTTCACATTGCGAGGTATGTGGGCTGAAAACAATTGCTAATCCTGTACCAGTCAGTTGCTGCCTCTTAGGAATCAGTTTCCTGACACAGAAATTGATCTTGCTTGATACTAACATTTACTATGTGGAGTCTAGGTCAGCATGAATCCACTACAGTACAAAACTGAAACGAATTTGCTATTGTAGTGAAGTAGGAAGAGAACTTCACAAGCAGAACTTAACCATATCCCAGTTGGGAAGATGGACAAATCACACTATAAGGGAACATGAAGACCAAAGACCTGCCAGTCCTCAATTACATTTCTTAACCATATCAATAAAAAGTAAATTGTGACAAGTTATAGTTGCTGTGTTGTCAAATAACCACAGAGACGACTAGTTTATCCAAGGGTGTGTGAGAGTTAAATTAGATAATGAATACTAAAACTAGATTTTGTAAGGTACAAGAGTATTTCCAAACTAAAAATTTATGAGAAGTAAAATTGTCTTCCAGGGTATATATCCTATCAGAATATAAAATTCAGAGTTTCCTTTTTGCAGTTAGACCTACTTTACAGTAGAGCTTAAATATATTTATTATTAGCTATTATACACTTAGAAAAATTACTCAAAATGATTCCACCTCTAAGCCGGAATTTTTCTCCAATAGAGAACCTTTTGCAAAGGAAAATTTTATTTTTTTTCAGTGGATTCTTTCTGGGATAAAAATCACACTTAAGGGCATGCACTATTTGGAATCCTGTTCAGAAATTCCTTTATTGTACCAACTAACCCTACCTTTTCCTTTATCAGATTTAGAGTATCAAGACTTATGAGGTGTGTGTGTGTGTGTGTGTGTGTGTGTGTGTGTGTATTTCTTTTTATTGGACTTGTTACTTGGGAGGAAATGAAACCACTTCCAGAAAGGTGAACACACATTTTATTCCATCTTATAAAAGTAGAAAATTATTTGAGGCCACTAAATAATTCCAAGTCACCTATAAGAATATTTACATTAGTTAGTGCTACTATAATTTGAAGTGTGAGGTAGACTTAGAACTATAATGATCAATGAAACAGTCTTGAATTCCTGTGTTCCTCTGTTTACTATCCAATCAGAGTTCTTTTACTTAGAGCCAAATGAAGCAACCTCCCACATTTTTATCATTGGTAACAAAAATATCTTTATACTATAAAATATGTTGATTTAAAAAGGAACTATAATAATCACTTCTCAGTAGTAGTTATATAAAATTTGATTTCTTGAAGACTCTAGTTATCATTGTAATTCTTTTTTCTCTGTACACTTCTAAATTTATCTTGAAGATTTTTCTCCCTAAATACTAGGAAATAGTTCAAGCAGTCAACTCAGATGACAAGTTTTAAAAGAGTACTGTTGCTATTACAAAAGAAATAACTGATTCAATCTTATGATTCACTACCCACACATACTTGTCTGATTTACTGATCAACTTTTTCTTGTCTATTCTTATCATACTTTCTACTGAATAACTTATCATGTATATGGCCATGGTGTATGTGTGTGTGTGTGTGTGTGTGTGTGTGTGTGTGTGTGTGTGTGCACAATTTTGTGAGCTGGAATCTTTGATATCTTGAATGCATATAGATATTACTAATAATATCATTAGAATGAACTACTTTTACCTATCAAGGTTTAATATCATCTGT
Source organism: Hylomyscus alleni (assembly GCA_019843855.1). NCBI lineage: Eukaryota > Metazoa > Chordata > Mammalia > Rodentia > Muridae > Hylomyscus > Hylomyscus alleni. The sequence continues at coordinate 5,576 of JADRCC010578451.1, forward strand.
CTGAATAATCCTTCTTGCTTTGAAGAATTTCAAGTATTTACAAGGCTCACAAATTACAGCACCAAACCCTCATTTATCTATCACACAGTCTCACCATTCCTTGACTCTTATTGATCACAAGCCTACATTTACTGCCAGCACCTCAAATTACTTCTAATCAAATTAAAGACATCTTACCCACTTCACTCATAAAAGTTTCCAGAATGTATCTCTAAACACAATAAAACTGAAAACACAATCCAAATACTAATATCAAACTTAGTAAAATAAAAAAAAATGTTTATTGGGCTGTGAAAATAGCTCAAATGGGAAAGACCTTGTGTTTTAAGCATGAGAGCCATGTAAGATCATACAGAGAAAACAAACAAACAAACAAACAAACCACATGGCACCATACTTGTAATCCCTGAACTAGGAAAGTAGGGACAGGGAGATCTCTGTGACTCACTGGATTGTCAGCCTAGGCAACAAGGCAAGATTCAGACCAGTGAGAAGCCATGGGTCAAAGGGAAAATAAGTTGGAATGTGCTTTAGAAATGACACTTGATTCTGTTCTCTGTCCCCATATACCTACATACCTGTACACATACACTCACACACACATACACACACTCACACACAGGCACACATGCAAACACACACACACACGCACATGCACACTTCCAATAAAATTTGGAGTTATTGGATAACTCAGTACTCATACAGATTTACTTTTACATCTTATTTGAATCAGTATCCAAAGAAGATACATGACATAACATTTTTAAAATCTGTTTAATGTACAGGTTCCTCTTCTTCATTGTATTAATTTCTTTCCATTGTATCTGCTATTGTTAGTATAGGTGTAGAAAAAAATCAGATATATTTTAAAAATCTGGCCACATTCATACAGGCATACTCAGGATGAAAACTATATTTTAAAAACTACATATTATGGATAATTGCTAAAAGAATTAAAAATCAAAACCAAGAAATATATTTTATAGTCACTTTTAAACAAAAAATGAAAATTAGTACCACTGAGATTGCTCTGTTTGGAAACATATCTGTCTCTTGTAACAGTTTAACAATTAGAACTATCAATGATGAATGGGTACTTCTTGAGTGTAAATCTTTCTCACTAAAGCAATTCAAGTGCATTTTAAGAGAACCTCAGAATTTCTTCTAACCAAATAGAAAACAATAATTTTGCATGTGCCTCAAGGGGGGAAAATCCAGATCAAGTTAAATTTTATATTCTCTCTATAGTGCTATTTTCTCCCCCTTCCTTTTTTTCCACTACCTACGTAGAAAAAACATATATGAATTTTCAACTATTTATAGAATACTTTAGTAGTTTCTATAATTAAGTCTATATAGATTAATGCCCTAAATACATGTAATACCCATAGACAAGTGGAAAGATAATAAGTTTACAATTTCTAGATCAATATAGTTGTTAATTTCTGTACAATGCCAATTGTACAGAAAAATTGGATAATTTTTCCCTAACATTGAAAGCACAATTGTATTTCTAAAAAATACAGCTTTAAATATATTTCTATTTCTATACCAAGACCCAAAATAGTAGTATGTTGTTCTTCTGTGTCTACAACAGCTTTTCCAGAATCCATACTTAGTGGGATAGAACTTCAGAGACCTTGGCACACTATACTAAAAAACAGACCAAAGTAAATCTGGGCAATGACCTGTGGCTGGGGCAGTCATAGGCTCTTGGAAGAATAGTATCACTGTGGTTCCTTAATTTTTATCTATATACTCAGATTAGCACAGCCCTCAGTGCTCACTAGAGAATTTTTTTTTTTTTTTGTAATGGATGGTAGTGGATATAGACACTAATGGCTGGTAAAAGTACAGAGAATGAATAACTCAATGGAACATTTATATGACACCCCTCTACCTAAGGGAACATGACAAAAGAGTGATCATGTGGTAAGAGCTAGAAGATGGAAAGGAATAACTTGAAACAGGGTCTTTTGTCCACTAGGAAGTCAGTAGCTGTTGTTTCCTATACATAAATAAGATGAGATCAGTTATCATGCCCTCATGGACAGAGCTCATAAGAACCTACCCTTAGCTTTCGAGCTATTTATAGTTTGTGCTTTGGATCAGGGTTAAGGCAGTTTCTTCAGGGGTCTAATCCTGACTAGGTTACTCAGTGGATAGCTTCACACTCCACACTTCACACTTCATACTCATGTATGTGGGAAGTATAAATTAGTCTCAATGAGTTTAAGAAATCAATCTGGTGGTTCCTCAGAAAGTTGGACATAGTACTATCTGAGGACCCAGCTATATCACTACTGGATATATACCCATAAGATGCTCCAACATGTAACAAGGACATATGCTCCACTGTGTTCATAGGTGCCTTATTTATAATAGCCAGAAGCTGGAAAGAAGCCAGATGCTCTTCAACAGAGGAATGGATACAGAAAATGTGGCATATTTACACAATGGTGCCCTACTCAGCTATTAAAAACAATGAATTTGTGAAATTCTTAGGGAAATGGATGGATCTGGAGAATATCATCCTGAGTGAGGTAATCCAGTCACAAAAGAACACACATGGTATTCACTCACTCATGAGTGGATATTAGCCTCAAAGCTCAGAATACCCAAGATATAATTCACAGACCACATGGAGCTCAAGAAGGAAGACCAAAGTGTCGATGCTTCAGTCCTTCTTAGAAGGGGGAACAAAATACTCAATGGAGCAAATACAGGGACAAAGTGTGGAGCAGAGACTGAAGGAAAGGCCATCCAGAGACTGCTCTACCTGGGAATCCATCCCATATACAGTCACCAAACCCAGACACTATTGTAGATGCCAACAAGTGCTTTTTGACAGGAGCCTGATATAGTTGACTCCTGAGAGACTCTGCCAGAGCCTGACAAATACAGAGGCAGATGCTCAAAGCCAACCATTGTACTGAGCACAAGGTCCTCAATGGAGGATTTAGAGAAAGTACTTAAGGTGCTGAAGGAGTTTGCAACCCCCAGGAAGAACAAGCATATGAACCAATCAGTACCCCTAGATCTCCTGGGGACTAAATTACAAACCAAAGAGTATACATGGAGGGACCCATGGCTCCAGCCTCATATATAGCAGAGAATGGTCTAGTCAGACATCAATGGGAAGAGAGGTCCTTGGTCCTATGAAGACTTGATTCCCCAGTGCAGGAGAGTTACTGGGTGGATGGATGAGCTCCCTCATAGAAGCAGGGGGAAGAGGTATGAGATAGAGGTTTTCTGGGGAAGGGGGAAAGACTGGGAAACAGGATAACATTTGAAATGTAAATAAAGAAAATATTCAATAAAAATAATAAAAACAATAAAGGAACATGTAATTCAATGGATATGATAGTTGGGGATTAAGGAAGAGCTAGAGAGTGAAGTAGAGGATGGATGTGATCAAAATACATTGTATAAATGTGTGAATTTCTGCAAGAATAATTGTTTAAAATACATTAACAACAGCAGCAGCAGCAGCAACAACAACACCAACAACATACTTCCAGAAAATATCAAAGCTCATTATTGTTGTGGTAACTGTAGCAGTTTTATTTTACTGGCAACTCGATCATCACTTGATAGAAACTATTTTAGAGTAACATCATTATAATAATAAAGTCTGATAAAGCATTAACATTACTATATTATAAAATGGATACAAGTTATTTTACACACAGTGACACAGCCCTATACCCACAATACTAAAAGATACAGCTTAAAAGGCATGCTGAGAACTGATTCTACTTTTCCAGCAAAAGCATAAAGATGAAATGCCATAACTCTATAAGCCATCTCTTACCTAGGGATTCCTTCCTTAGGGGCATGATTCTAAGTATTCACTCCTGACATGTTTTAGGGTTTTACTGCTGTGAACAGATACCATGACCAAGACAAGTCTTATGAAGAACAACATTTAATTGGGGCTGTCTTATGGTTTCAGAGGTTCAGTCCATTGTCAGCAAGGCAGGAGTATGGCACAGTCTAGGCAGGCATGGTGCAGGCAGAACTGAGAGTTCTACATCTTCATGTGAAGGCTGCTAGTGGAAGACTTGCTTTGAGGAAGCTAGGTTGAGGATATTTAAGCCCATCCCCACAATGACACACCTACTCCAAGGCCACACCTCTTAATAGTGCCACTCCCTGGGCTGAGCATATACAAACCATCACATGTCATGAATATTAGCTAAAATCTATTATTAAAAACAGGAACAATGTCTTCTGAACAAAACAGCAATATACAACAGTCCAGACTAACAACTCTCCTGTTGGATTCATACAGTGATGACTGAGAAAAGGTAAACAAGACTCAATCTAGCTGTCATTTCACCAGATGAGTCATGCTTAATGGTGGGTTTCCTCCAACTCCAAACACATTCACATAACGATCTTGCATTTTTTTTTTTTTTAGTAGATACAAATTGGTTAGGGAAATAATTGTCCACGCTCTGCTCCTCTTTCTGCTTTCAGGACTCTGGATTTAAATCTTACGACTATGATTTGATCTCTGTAATCCAAATGAAATCCCTATGAAATATCAACTTATGAGCTAACACACTTGATTGGATTATTAAACCTGATGCATGAGAAAAAGAACCCTTACTCAATATTACCTGCGTAACACATTTGAGGATCCAGACAATGAAAATGTGCAAAGGAATAAGCAGAGACAAAAATGAGTCCTCCAGGCATCTAAATCCCCCTTCGAGTATCAGACAAGCACATCTGGGCAGAAAAAATTAGGCTACTGAGTAAGGTTTCTGAACCTCCCACCCTATAAAGCAGCCAGGGTTGAGTTCTATTAACTTTATTCTGCAGACAGTTCCTTCCTGGCATGTAAGGTGCTTGGCAGGGCAGGTTATAGTATCTGAGCCAGGACATCATGCTGAGAGCATTTCACAGGTATTTTCTCCAAGCGAATATCCTTAGCCTCTTTTCCTGGTGACAAGAAAATCATTCTTTTGTCTCTTGGCTTCTCTTTCCCCCACCCATCGGCTGCATCCCAATGGAAGGGAATGGTGTTTCTGCTACAGGGTGGAGGGGTGGAGTTCAACTGCTCTCCTTTTCATTACCTGTAGTGGTTTAGGAAAACATAGGTGGTTAATTTTTTCAGTTCAACATTACAAGAAGAACCTTGGATTATATTGAAATGCTTAACTGACAAATTAGAGATTCCTCAGTATTTATTCATCTGTGATTCCAACCTGTCCTTGCCCACAGAGGCAATAATGAACTATGCAGCCTTATCTGAGTCCACTTTTCTTTCATCTGATGACATCAACTGCAAGATACCATTATTGAAACATAATATATGGCTATGTTTTGTTATTTGCTATACCACATGCTTTAGAACTTTAAGATAAATATGTCTTTAACTCTTCCTGGGTTCTCTACTGCTGGTATTATACCAGTGCAAATAGTCAATACAATATTTGTTGAGTAAATTCCAAAACACTAAAGCTTTTCTAATTTTAACTGTGGTGGTTTCTCCTTCTTGTCTTTGGCTCTAATAGGTGTTTTTGTTAGCTGTCTGTCATTCTTACAGGTTTTAATTAAAGGGAGTTCTTTAACTTATACAATGTTTTTTTCCTGTTAGGCTTTTTCCATTACTAGGTGAGATCAGCTTATCCAGAGAGAGAGAGAGAGAGAGAGAGAATCTGAGTGTTGGAACCAACTAAACTTACCAATTTTATGCTTTCTCCTTTTGTGCTTCCCTGTTAGTCAAGCTCTTTGGGAATCTAAGCAAAAGAGAGAATCCCAGTTTTGTTTCATCTTGAACAGCCTCCTGTCATCATTTACACTCCTGTCATGCACTGTTACAAAGAGGGAAGCTAACAAGATTGCACCTTTAAGGTTGTTGTGCGATGCTGGTCATTGTTGTGGGTCATGTATGTCAAGACCAGCTAGGACTATTGCTTCCTTTTTTCTTTGGAAGCCACATGGAGCATTATGGTAACAATGGAAGTTAGTCCTCAAGGAACAGGTTTTGGGGGCAGAACCAGCTCAGGTACTCTGAGTTCTATGCCTGAAATACATTGAGTCTTTGGCTATATGGAATTTCTTTCTACCTCTCAGGGGTAACCAAGAACAACACCAATAACCTAAATGTTTTGAAGTCTCTTGGAAAACCCTAACAACTCAAAAGAAGGATCCTCATACATAGTGTTAGGGTTTCTGTTAAATAGTTTATGACTGGGGGGGGAATTAGCAGCCCCAAATGGTAAAATTTTATGCAACTATGTATTACAGGTATTTTTAGGAAGTTTCCTGTGCTCTTGGAAATTCTTAGAAATGTCAGATTCATGTGGTTTTACCAAAATAGTTACTTAAAAATGGTATAATAAGGATGGCACTAAAAACTTTTTCAGGGAAGACCAAACAAATTGGTTATCCAGCAATAAATGATCAGCTCTGAAAACATACTTACAAGTAACAGTGTTCAGACCAATTGGGTTGTGTTTTTGTATATATACATACACATATATACATATACATACACAGACACAATCAAAGCAAAGGAAGACATATATTTGAATGAGTAAGGGGGTTTGGTGCATGAGAAGGAATGCAGGAATGAAAGTTAGAAAGTGAAGGGGAAAATGAAGTAATTATAATACCAAAGTAATTAAAATTAGAGTAAGTAAATGATAAGAGAATTCCAGCTCCTGGGAGGATTTTAAAACACTTCTCTTCTTAATCCTCTGTGTCTTGAATTTACCTGCTTTAGTCCTAGAAATCCCACAGTGTACATATGATCCTGCAGTTGGATCCATTCAGGTGTCTCTTTTCACTATGGGATCTTCTTCCCATTTGCAGTAAGAAGTATAAGGGATGATGTGGACCTACCACAACATGCCTCCCTCTTCTCACTCTGACTGCTGTGAATCACCAAGTCCCAAAGACTAAAATTGCTATAATTTATTATTATATTCTTAGATAATTTAAAAACAGAAAACCACAGAGTAGTTCATATTTTTGTACTTGTTTTCTATGTTGCAGTCTTTTAATATTGTTTCTCATTTTTTGTTAGTATTTTGAGAATCTTGCACAATGTGTTTTGATCATAATCAGCTCTCCCCTAACTCCTCCATGTTCTATCTCCTGTTCTTTCTTCACCCAACTCTACCTGTTTTGTTTGATTTTTTTTTTCTGTCTATCAAGTAGAGTTTGTACTGCTCCTATACTCTTGCATATGTGGCCTTTCACTGCACAGTTGTCAACCACCTGGGCCAGAAATGTATAGAAATGACTGTACTTATCTCAGAAGCATCAATTGTTAACAACTCCTTAGAGAAGGGTAGGTTCTGCCTTATTCTTGAATATTGTTGGAATTTCATTTATCTTGAGCCTGTTTAGGTCTTCTTAATTCTGCCTAAACTGCACTAAATTCCTATGAGTATCTACCATACTGTGACCAAGGAAAATCTTGTAGCCATCTACTGCCTATGTAACACTGGTGATCCCCTTTCTCCTCGGGTAGCTTGCATAGAACCTCCCAGCATTATGACAACAGGTCCCAGTGAGAATGAAGCTTCCAGGTGATCATGACCACAGAGATCTTTCCGACTTCTAGTACTTTCTCCAGTTTTCCTTTTCTTTTTCTTAAAGTTTTCATTGTCTATATCTTTTAATTCTTTAGCTATATTTATATCACAAAAGAGATTTCTTTTCTTTTCTAATGCTATTGTGACTAAAATAATTTCCATGATTTCTTTTGTGGTACAGTTTTCAATAGGAAGCTAACAATATTTGTCTGTTAATTTTGTATCCTACTACTTTGTTGAACTATTCATCAGTTATAGGAGATTTCTGGTACCATGGAGAGAAAGAGAGAGAGAGAGAGAGAGAGAGAGAGAGAGAGAGAGAGAGAGAGAGAGAGAGAGAGAGAGAGAGAGAGAAAGAGAATATCATCTGTAAGTAAAAACAATTGGACTTTTCCCTACCCTTTGTACGCTCCCTTCACTTACTTCATTTCTCTTACTGTCCTATCTACATCTTCAAGTGCTTATATGGAATAGGAAGGGGCACAAAG
>JADRCC010578456.1:0-12019 GCA_019843855.1 Hylomyscus alleni
TTCTCTCAGCTGCCTGAGTACTTGGGTCACAGGTATGGGCTACTACACCCAGCCTAACATACACTTACGCATCTACGTCTATATGCAACTTGGCTTCTCCCTTTTAAAATCTTAGGAGCATCAGAGACAGAGCTAGAGGAATATTTTCCGTCAAAGGAGCAAGGCATAGAGCAAAAAACTGAGACATTGGGGGAAATGTGTGAATTATTTGGACCATCTGACATCTGTATAGTTCTTTTCCTCTATCAAAGAGGTGAAGTGGGATGAAGACTCATGAGGTGTTTTGCTGAGTCAAGACCCATGAGAGGACTCGTGACGTTTGGAGAGAGTATAAGTGGGACTCAATGGACAATGACAAGGGTCTGTCGTAGCTAGCTATGCCACTCTTTGTTGGTCTCATGTCTAAGCTGATCTTCAGTTCATTGAGAGAGACCCAACAGAGAGCTTCTGGTATTCTCGCTGGTCCTGGTTGCTCCTGCCGAATCATGCAGAGGCCTGGCTGTTTCTGCTGGATCATGCCACTACTGCTGATCCATGTTTAGTATCCTGACACTATTGACCTGGACTGCTTGTTTCCTGACAACGGAGATTAAAATCATCCCTAAACTACTTCTAAACAGGTCCACATGTCTTTGTCCTATTTACCATCTTTTCTTCCCTACATTTGGGCTAGAAGTGGTGGGGTGGGGGTGAAACCGTTTGAGAACCCGGATTAAAGTAAATTTTGAAAAAAAAAATCTAAGCCTAAAAAGAGACTTGACAAAGACAGCAGTGTTTAGTGTAGAAATAATAGCACATGTATCATTTTTAGACAAGGTCTCCCTGTGTAGCCCTGGCTGCTTGTGGAACTTGCTATATAGACCCAAATGTCCTTGGATTCTGCCTCCTAAGGGCTGGGATTAAAGATGTGAGTTATTCTACTCAGTCCACCTGTATCACTTAAATATTTATATATTTATTTAATCATTTGTATGTGTGTCTGAGTGTATGTAGGTGCACCATGGGAGCAGAGTGCCCATGGAGGGCAGAAGAGGGTTCTGGATCTCCTGGAACTGGAGTTACAAGCAATTGTGTGGTATCTGTTGTCGGTGCTGGGCACTGAACCGGTGTCTTTTGGGAGAGCAGCAAGTGCTCCTAACGACGGAGCATGTCTCCAGCTCGAATAGGCACTAATTTTACTGGAAATGTTTAATTATAACTTTGAAGAGTCTTTGACTTTTTTATCTGTTCTTACCTTGTTTTATTATGGGAAGAGGAATCGGTAAGTCTCTTTCTGGGCCCATCCAACCAGCTTTTGGTATTTAGAATGTATTATCTGTATTTCTGACAAACACGTGAGTGTGTTGGTATAACCATAAGTCAGGCAATACTGGCCCATGTGTGCCCAAAGAAAGGTAAACTCTTACTGCTATATGCTAGCACATGTTTGCAGTACGTAGCATTTTGGAGCTGGAGGCAGGAAACATATTAGTAATTAATTATGCATGTCAAGTGCAAGGCCACCTCAGATTAAGGAAACCCTTCTATGAATGTTGGCCATTCTATCTGTGCTTAGGAAAGCTTAGTTTTTTAATTTAGCTCAAGTCCAAAGAATAAACTTCACAGTTTCCAGACTTATAGGGCCAGGGAGTCTTCAGAGGCAGCAGACCTTTAAGGTCCCTTGAGACAGTTGGTGATAAGTGGTCCAAGGTCCAGACAAAGAGAAGAAAGAAGGGAGAGTTGATATAGTGCGGAAGGAGAAACTGGAAGTGTAATTGGTGATGGAGATCTGGTGTGGGGAGGACAAGGACGGGAACCTTATTCGAGAATCTAGACAAGTTTGTTAGTATCTTTGCTCAAAACTTCTTTAATGAAGGGTTTTTATTTTGTTTTGTTCCTCCCTCTTTTGTTGTTGTTTGTTTGTTTGTTTGTTTGTTTTGAGACAGGGTTTTGCTGTGTAGTCCCGGCTGTCCTGTACCCGCTGTGTAAACCAGGTTGGCTTTGAACTCAAGAAATTCACTCACCTTGGCCTCCTGAGTGCTGGGATTAAAGATGTGTGTCTTTGAAGATGTTAATTCAGAAGTTTTTGGAGGCCTGTGAATACTCAATTTAAAATGACTACCTTTGAACCTGTGAAGTCGCATTCCCATTCTTTTCTTTTCTTTTCTTTTTTTATTTTTTTTATTATTATATGTAAGTTATTTTATTTATTATTTATTTTATTTATATTATTATTTATTATTATATGTAAGTTGCTGTCTTCAGACACACCAGAAGAGGGCATTGGATCTCATTACAGATGGTTGTGAGCCACCATGTGGTTGCTGGGACCTCAGGACCTTCAAAAGAGCAGTCAGTGCTCTTAACGGCTGAGCCATCTCTCCAGCCTTCCAGTCCTTTTCTGAGGTACTTTCCAAAGATTTTCAAAGTTCAGCACTCCGAACTGTAACCTCCAAGAGCCCACATTATCTTTGGCAAAACTGCATCATTCAGAAAGGGACCCAAGATCATGAGTGCAGTGAGGAAATAGATGGGCAGCAGGCACTGTTCCTGAAAGAGGAGAGCTTGTAGGAACAAGGGACCCTGTCATGGCTAGCAATGGCAGTAAAGTGTATTAGAGGCCCAGGACAGGCAGTGGCCTCTGATATGATAGTTTGCCTTTGGAATACCAGGAAGGGCACTCAATGGAGTAGAAACCAAACAGAATGGAAAATGGAAATGGAAGCAGGAAATTCATCTGGTTTTATTGGTGACCCACTTGGTGATCCATGTGGATGGTGTACCTGGTGCAAACTACTAAATTGCAAGACTATGAGACTGGCTCAGACAGTGGACATACAGCTTCCTGTATGCAAGTTCAAAATTCTGGGATTTTTCTTTCTTTGGACACGTTTGTTTGTTTGTTTGTTTGTTTGTTTGTTTGTTTTTCAAGACAGGGTTTCTCTGTGTAGCCCTGACTGTCCTGGTACTCACTCTGTAGACCAGGCTGGCCTCGAACTCAGAAATCCACCTGCCTCTGCCTCCCAAGTGCTGGGATTAAAGTCGTGCGCCACCAGTGCCCGGCGGAAGTACAACAAAATGAAACATGAGAGGGAGCAAAAGATGACAGAGAAGGATTCCATTAAGGATGGCAATCGGATCAAACTGATAATAAGACCCTAGAATAAATATGCAAAGAACTCAAAGAGTTCAGACTACCTGCTTGAGGTCCACACTGGGCTATGAGGACTGTCAGAAAAACTAAAGAAGATCTACCCAGTGAGAAAGCACAGAGGCTTTCTATTCTGCTGTGGAGACGCTAGCCCATCACTGGCATCTGATGGTAAAGAAAACGAGAAATGTTTGTCATGAAAAGGGAGAAGGCAGCAAGTATGCTGGGAATCTGGTATCCCGAGGTAGTTAGAAGTGGATTGATTTGCAGCAGCGTATCCTGTATGATGGGTACAGCCTGTGCTCCTCTTGGGAATGGCCTTTTCTGGTTGATCATGTACAGTAATTGGGAGAGGATATTTAGGAAATCTGCAGCCATTGACCAAATTATGATCAGTTTGGCGTCACTTATAGCAGAGACAATGGTTCAACTTCTGGAACTGTGGCTGGAGAGGTTTGAGTTGCATTGCTATGTATGATGTACTGTTACTTGTTTGTAACTTTAGTCTTTTACATGCTTTTGTCCTGTCATGTGCTTCCATCACCTGGGCCTTTCTGAGTTTTTTTTGTTTTTGTTTTTGTTTTTTTGGTTTGTTTGTTTGTTTTCCGAGACAGGTTTCTCAGTATAGCCCTGGCCATCCTGGAACTTAACGCTATAGACCAAACAGGCCTCAAACTCACAGAGATCCACCTGTCTCTGCCTCCCAGCCCTCCGCTGGGTGCTGGAATTGTGCACCACCAGCACCCAGCTCTGCCCAGCTCTGCCCAGCTCTCTTCTGAGCTTCTTGATGAAATCGTGACTTCTGTACGCTGCTTACTGTTTTGTTCTGTGGTCTCCATGGAGGCTCCTCTGTATGATATAATGACTGATGTATTACAGCCTTGGGTAGATCCATAGAATCCTGACTATGTCCCTCTAACGATTGGATCTCTTCCGCTATCTGTCTATATATTCACGTCTTTACTTAACTGAGGGTAGGCTATCCAGGGCTTCCTAGAGCAGCATCTAAGAATGTTAGCGCTGTCTTAGAGGGCCCATGTACTAAGTCCTGTATCATGGAAGAATGGTTCTAAATAGATAACCTCTTTCTCATTGTCCTCCGTTACCTCTGTCCTCCACCTATCTTAGTGTTTAATGCTGGGTGAGTCCCACTGCTCTAGCAGTGTACTTAGTTGCCTTCATTACATACACTCTCAGCATTTCTCTGATTGGGTTACATTGTGTTAGATGTGGTTACTTGTGAAGGAGAAGAGGCAAGAGTAGATCTTGATAAAGTGTATAACATGTGTTTCCTTGGCAAGCTGAGGCATCTGCTTCAATGTCAATTTAACAGAGAGGCAGCATGGCAAACTTTAGCAGGGAGGAACAGGCTATTTTTGGTAGGCAAAGAGAATTGAGAGGGGCCTGGGATTTTAAGATGTGCCCAGTGTCTTTATCTAATATTTAAGGGTCTGCTTGGCGCCGTGAACTTGTTGTTGTAGCTGCTCCTAGTTCTTATGGAACCCTTCCCCCTACTCTTCCACCCCTACAATAAACCTTCAGCCAGGTATTCAGTTTCCCTGTCTTTAGTTCTAGAAGACAACAACTACCTGGATACTATCAGAGGGATTGTTTGGATCCCCTATTAGATTTTTATCAGTAAGTAACCAGTTTCCTCCTCTTTTCTCGGATCTACAGTCCCAGAAGCAGACATTCAATTCCACAGTTGGTAACTATCTTTCCACCCAAGTAGCCCGAGTGTGTCCTTGAACTTACTATGTCACCTTGATTGTCCTTGAATTACTGGCCTCTCTGCTTCAACATTCTAAGGGCTGGATTTTTAAGTAAAAGCCACTACTCAGGGAAAGTTATACCTCATATAACTACCCTGTGCTCCAGTTTCTCAAATGGTTAAGACATTGATAGGGGTGTTCCTTCCATTTGTTTCTCAGTAAGAGCATCCACAAAAAAAATCTTCTGTGTTGCTGTAGCATGCAACAGACTACACACGTGGCGTGATTTAACACTGTGCATGCATCCTAGTGACTCTGTTATGTGACGACCCTTGGCAATCGCTGTCTTCAATCAGTGTGTGAAAACTTTGATATGGAGATTTACATATAGAAATATGAGTGGGAGATGGAAGAACTGACCTGGGAGGTAACTGGAACAAAGGCCTTGAGCCAACACGTCGGGTGCTCTAGAACTGAGCATCCTGTCTTGGTTTAGAACATATGGCAGGTTCTGTATGTCTTGATTAGTAATGGGAGCAGACTGCCTCTGGAGACTGAGAGTGATTCCCAGAGATTAGCTAAGTCAATTTAGCTGTTGTAACTGGTTAGTTTTTGTCAGCTTGACACAAAGGGGAACCTCAATTGAGGACTTTCCTCCTCCAACGGATTGATCTTTGTGCAAATGTGTGGGGACTTTATCTTGATCATTGATTAATGTGAGATAGGAATACAGATATTCTATCCCAGCATCACTGTTGTGTGAACATTGGAAATTGGCCTTTTGTGGTGCCTGAAACAGTGTGTGTGTGTATGTGTGTGCGAGTGTGTGTGTATGTTGTTGCTGTTTTGACTGTATGCATGTCACTACACCACATGTAGGCCCAGTGTCCAAAAAGGACATTGGATCCTTTGGAACTAGAGTGACAGATAGTGGGATGCCATGTAGGTGCTTGAGAATGGACCTGGGAGAGAAGCTCTTAACCCCTGAACCATCCCTGCAGCCTCCAAAGCAAGTTGATTTTAGTGAACATTTAATTAGAAGTTTTGATGTGAACATTGGTGAATGAGCTTTAGTGAAGTGAATATGTAAGAAAAACAAACAGAATTTTGAGGAGGATGAAGGCTGAGCTAACTTCAGAGAGAAAATACATTGCAATTAAGGCAATGGAAATACAAACAGCAGGAGACACAGAGGAGAACTTCATTAAACAGGACCACCATTTTCCTATTGTAGAGAGGTTCAGAAGCCTAAAAGAGTGATTCCTTTTCTTCTTCTTTTCTTTTTTGTACAGAGACCTGGACATTCTTATTCCTGAACCTGATGAGCCATTTTAGAAATTGAGACTTTAAGAAGGAATTTGTATTCATTGAGAACAAAATGACAGATTTCTGTGACTAAACATACCAATATGAAACTACAGTGAGCAGATTAGTTACAAAGACATGACGGTACAGAGAGACTTCTCATCTTCATCAGTGAACAGCAGGAAAGAATACCATCTCAAAGTAGTGAGAGAATATAAATAAACCGAGCTAAAATAATACAAGTTTGTAGGTATAACTGAAACATTTCTAGATAGAAACTAAAACTTACCACATAGGTCATGAACTAAAGAATTCCCAAGACCTTTTTGGTAGGGTTGTCAGACTTGGTGGCATACACCTATAATCTTAGCACTTGTGAAGTTGAAGCAGAAGGCAAGCCTGGGCTATAGAAGGAAACTCTATTTATATAAAACCAAAAAATGTAGCATAGTAAGAAGACAAAAGAGGGGCCAGTGGGATGGCTCAAAGGGTAAAGGGGCTTGTGGCTAGACCTGACAACCTGAGTTCAGTTCTTGGAACCCACAGGATGGAAGGAGAGAACTGACTCATGCTAATTTTCCTTTGACCTTCATATGTGTGGCAGGGCACTAGCATGCACACACAAACAAAACAAATACATGAATGTGTTTTTTTAAAAAATTTTAAAGTGAAGACACATGAAGATAGAACGAAAGGATGGAGACCGAGAGTAGGAAATGAAAGAAGCCAGCAACGAACTTGAAGAATCTAAAATATAATTATCAATGTTCCTAAAAATAGCTTTATGCTGAGATCTGCTTCATAGGTGTTGATTTATCTCCTTCTAAGGTACAGGACTATTCAGGAGATGGCTCAGTGGTTAGGAACGCTGGCTGCTCTTCTAGAGAACCTTAGTTTTATTCCCAGCATCCAGATTGCAGCTCAAACTGTCTGTAGTTCTAATTCTGATCCCAGGGTATCCAGTGTCCTCTTTTGGCCTATACAGGCACTCAGATATTCACACAGTACACAGATATACACATAGATGTACATAGGCAAATCACACACATACACACATAAACATACATACATACACATACACACACACAGAGCGAGTTTTAATATTAGGCATGATTTGAATACAAGCAAACAAACAAACCAAAAAAAAATCACCAAAACCCCCAGCAAACATATGAACAAAAATATATGAACAAGCACACACACAGAGAGAGAGAGAGCGCGAGCGAGCGAGCTTTAATATTAGGCATGATTTGAATACAAGCAAACAAACAAACCAAAAAAAAACCCCACCAAAACCCCCAGCAAACATATGAACAAAAATATATGAACAAGCCAAGCATGGTAGCACATGCCTTTAATTCCAACACTTGGGAGACAGAGGGAGGTGGATCTCTGTGAGTTTGAGACTAGCCTGATCTACCTACATGATGAGTTTCAGGAGAACCACAGCTCTGTAGAGAGACCCTGTCTCAAAAATCAAAAATCAAAACCAAAACCAACCCACCAACCAACCACTCTCTAAAGCAACTACTTGCCAAAGCAAAACTATTGGAATGCAATTACAAACTAAAGGAAATTCTAGGGAACAGTAGAGATGAAATGTCCTTAGATGCTGTAAGAGATGTCAACACCAAGCCACTGCACGGATTGATGAAAAAGACACCATGGAACACTATATAGAAAGCAAAAAAAAAAAAATCACCGGGGGAGTAGGGTGGCGCACGCCTTTTAATCCCAGCACTTGGGAGGCAGAGGCAGACAGATTTCTGAGTTTGAGGCCAGCCTGGTCTACAGAGTGAGATCCAGGACAGTCAGGGCTACACAGAGAAACCCTGTCTCGAAAAACAAAACAAAACAAAATAAAAAAAATCTAAAACCTTAACAATGGATACCTTAAGGCAACTCTCCAATTGTTTCTTCTTTCAACCATCTCTTCTCAAGTCTCTTAAAGAGCATCTAGTTTTAAAAACCTTCTAGCCCCCAACCCTGGTCTTATTTCTTCTCTCTTTTTTAAGCTTTTTTTTTTTTTTTAATGTATTCACTATTGCTCTCTTCAGACCCCCCAGAAGAGGGCATCAGACCCCACTGCAGATGGTTGTGAGTCACCATGTGGCTGCTGGGATTGAACTCAGGACCTCTGAGAGAGCAGTCGGTGCTCTTGACCGCTGAGCCACCTCGCCAGCCCTTATTTCTTATCCTGTACCTTTGTGTATACCGATGACTCAGGGCTCAACATCGCTCTGATATGAAGATACTCTAACACTCGAGTTTTTAAAATATAATTTTATTCAATTATTAAATCCAACATTTTGACAAAGTCTTTGTATTTTTCAAATACAAAAACCAAAACCAAAACAGAAACCAACATTATTTTAAGATCAGAACCTTTATAGTAACATCTTCAGCAGGACAAAGACTATCAAATAGCTTTTTACAGAAAAAAACGATACTTTATGAAAAAATTCTGTCCCAGTACTTAATTGGACTTAAATACCCAATAGAAAACGGGAAGGATCTTTCTTCCAGCCAATCACAAATCCAATATTCTGAATTCTGCCCACTTCAAAACCAAGAGTGCCATCTTAACTTTGTAGGCTCTGTTAAGGCACACAATGCATTGAGAAGCAGGTCTCTTGCAGGGAGGCATCAAAGATTTGTGCAGAACAGTTCATTCGTAGACCAGTCGCTTCCGGGCCTTGCAAGGAGCCCGGGAAGAGCAGGGAGGGCTTGGCAGAAGCTGCTCTTGGGGACTCGGGGAAGGAGAAGAAGGCAGAGGCTGCAGTGGTGAGCCAGGGGAGGGTCCCAGCAGGTAGCTGTCCAATTCCCAGATGAACCTCGGAGAATATCTCTCTGCTCCAGTGGAAGGCTCTGGGACAGGCTCCTGAGACCAAGGACTGGGCACCCCTGTGATGGAGGAAAGGCTCCCAGCGGCCTGGCCATCTGGAGGCCTAGCCCAGGACGCCAGGAAGTCCAAGTCTGCATCCTCATCATAGACATCCTCTTGGTAGAAGTACTCACAGGTTTCCTGCTGGAGGCCGACAAGGTGATCCTGGGGCTCATCCTGGGGAGCGGCTCCCTGCGGGCTAGTGGCCACGAATCCAGGCTGTCCAAAGTGGGTGGAGGCTTGGAGTCCCTCGGGGACCAGGAGGATGGTGTGTCCTTGGAGCGACACTTGCAGGACCGAGGTGGGCTCAGGCTCCAGCAGCAGGTCGACGCCATCCAGAGTCAGCTGCAGGGAGCAGCCGGAGGCTATGAACACCACGGAGGTGAGCGCGCTGCTGGCGGGCCCAGCGGGCGCTTCCAACTCGGGCTGAGCCAGGGGCTCGGGGCGCTCGGGCTCCTGGTGGAGGCGGCGGCGCTTGGCAGGGCTGGGTGCTGGTGACCAGCTGGGAGCGGGGTGGACGCTGGGGCTGCGGGGCCTCGGGTGCAGCATGATGGACGGCGCTGCGGGGCTGGAGAGGCGCGGGTGCGCGGTGCAGCGCGGGCAGGTGCGACGGCGCGGGCGGAGCGGCTGCAGTCTCGTGCTGTGCAGCTCAGCGCTTTTCCTCAAACCGGATACACCCTGGATGTCATTTATATTTCAGGAGATGCGCGGGAAACTACGTCGAAGAATCGGGAAATGTCACACTAAGCTCCGCCCCTTCTAGGCTCCGCCCAGGAGCGTCGAGCTGACCAATGGCAATGGCTGTAGTTTGTAGGTCAGAGAGTGGAAATGGGTTCCACGCATGGGCACCCATTTGGTTTGTAGGCCTTTGCTTCCGCTTTGGATTGTGGGCCTTGTATGCTTTCATCGCAGTGTATCTGTAAGGGATCACTGCTCAAGTCTCGCGAGTGGAATGCCATATCAGGACATGAGACGTAATTCTGGATTGACCTATAGTGCCGGAAGTTTTGCCTGTAACCCTAAGCCCCTTTCCGATTTTTAATCATCCTCCCGTAATGGTGAAACAGGGTGTAAAGTTAATATGTTCTGTGATTATCATTATTATTATTATTATTATTACTACTACTACTACTACTACTACTACTACTACTACTATTACTGCTACTATTATTATGCGAGTCAAATTTATAAGCATTATATTGTCAGCTAACGTATGAGTTATTGAATTGGATGTTAATCACAACTCGGAGGTATATCGTCTTATCTGTTTTTAGACCAGTATGCAGTTGAAAAGTCATGTCAAAGAGTTACCAAATTCTCTAGGATCCGGTCTCTCTCTAAACTAGGTACAGCATTTCGACTTTACTGAAGCAGATACTGCCCCAGCGCATTGATCTAAGCTGCACCTTCAAGTCCTATTTGGCATATCGAGGTGGCGGAAAGTCAACTCGGTTGGTAAAAGAACCCATCACAGAATTTTAGAACAAGTCATGTGTTTAAATGCCAAGTGAGGACAACACACTTATGCCATGTGATCCCTCAGCCTGGAGGTAATTATGATAGTAGAATATCTTGTTTATTTAAAAGAAAACTATGCACATATTATTTATACTCCCTTGCATTTTAAAGGCTATATAAAATTTCATCCTATTTAAATCATGTCTTTTTTTTTTTTTTTAAAGGTGGAGTCTGAAGTTCAGACTGGCTTGAACGAAAGCTCCCCCTACTGCTCCTCAGAGATGAAATGATAAACTTTGTGACGCCATGCTCCATGTAAGTCAGGCCCTTTTAGATGGACGTTTAAGTCTGTGGACTGCCCGTGGTCATTCTGGAACCCTCTTGAGCAGGCTCTTCCATATTAACGCTATGAAGGGAATTTAAAACTCCCGTAGCCTTTGTCCTGAGCCATTCAGCTCATGCTGGCCTTCAGTCTAGATATTACGCTCCTGCTGAATTTCTGGTATTTCTGCCTGTTAGGTGGAAATTTTTCCCAAGGATTAGGGTCCTAGGGACAATTCTGGAAGGCCATTTCGGGCTCCTGGAGGGTTTCAAAGGCCCTGGTCAGAACCTGAAATTCCAGAGGCTCCTTCCCTCAGGGCAAGAAGGAGAGCTGCTCTCTGCACTCTGGCTGCCAGGTAACAAAGCAACCTCAGAGCTCCAGCCTGAGGGTGGGGGCGGGACGAAGCTTGCTTTTGGGACCCGGAGAGGTCTGTTTGTGACCCTTGATCAGTCCAAGAATCTAAGAACCGGAAGGTTCCTGAATAGGGTGCTACTGAAGACGGAGACCAAGAGTCGTGGTTTGAGGGAAGATGGATTTTCACAGAACCGGGCAGCACATAGGGAGGGTCTCAGGGCCGAGTGGGTGGCCCCCATAGCTGTTGTTTGCTTGGTGTCAGGAGCTTATCTGGCACCAAATCTAATCTGAAGGCTGGGGCAGAAGCAAATTAGCAGGAATCTTGGTTTCCAACCCTCTACCAGTTTCTAAATGGGCAATCCTGGGCAAGTCATTTCACTTCCCCTAGTCCTCTGTTTCCTCACATGTAAATCCGGGCAATGCCATCCTGCAGTCCCGTGTGGTTGTAGGGTGGTGTAGGCAAAGTTTATGGAATGTAGTGAATGTTTACTATATATTAGCTATTTACCGCAAGATTTATAATAGAGCTCTCTTACTTGTGCTGCCGGCCTTGCCTGCCTTGTTCCTCCCCATTGTACCGCAAATGCTTAGAGAACAGTAAGAAAGTCATTGCATGCTACAGGGATGTCTGAGCTACGAGGATGCAGCGTCTAAGTGTTCACGTGGTTCAGGATTGGCTGGGCTTCCAATCAGATGTTCTCCATCTTACCTGATCAACCTCCTCCTCAACTGGTCCAGAGAAGTTGGACTTTGTGGTAAGGCCTTAATCCCCTCACTTGGGGATTAAAGAAACAGGTGAATCTCTGAGTTCCAGGCCAACCAGGGCTACAGAGTGGGACCCTGTTTCAAAAAAA
>JADRCC010578459.1:0-31142 GCA_019843855.1 Hylomyscus alleni
TTTTGTCTGTGTTTTTCATGGATATGTGACCATTTGCTAATTTCTCTGTTTCCCGACCAATGGGTTTTATCCATTTCCTGCTTTCTGAACTCTTGGCATACTATTTAATTAATGTAGTTTGAACATGCCTAACCTGAAACTACAGCACCTGAAAGGCTTCAGGGTCTGAAGGTTTTTGAATACTGATGTGACATCACAATGAAAAATTCCACACCTAACCTCACATGTAAGTCAAAGAAGAGGCATGCTGAAAGTTTCATATGTAGTTGTCTGGGGGCTGTGTGGGTAAGGAGTCTATGAAATATAAATTTTGTCTTTAGATTTTTGTCCCATCATGTCATTAGGTTTTGGAAACATTCCAAAATCTGAAAAATTTGACTTCTCAAATACCTTTGGTCCATAGCATTTTGGCTAAGAGGTGATCAACTTGCATCTAGTACTACACTTATTGCTTAGCTGATCCTCAAGAAAAATATGACAGATCACACATAAAGAAACTTCTTGGATAGAGTCATAAATTATCCATTTCTTGTTCCCAAAAAGAAGATCCCTGCTGCTCATTTGATGCAGTTTCTTGAATTCTGTGTTCAGTGCCTAAGGAGCCCTATGTTCAACTTGCATAGCAATGATATGCAGAGGGAGTTCCCACCCTAATTTACAGATGAGGGGAGAGAAGTGCAGAGATATTAAAGGATTTGGCTGAGGTTGTAGCCAGAAAACAGTCAATCAAGGACTGAAAGCCATGCTTTACAGACTCTAGAGTCCAGGTCCTCCCCTACAGTGCTTATGACCAGATGGAAGAGTCTTACTATAAAGATAGAGCTTATACCCAGGGGCTATCACCCGAGAAAAGTCACTGAGAAAAGTCCCAGCCTAACTGGATGCTCCAACAGTGTTGTGTAGAATCCATTTCAGAGGTGGGATTCATTCCTGGGCCAGGTCAGGCTTTTATCATCCTCTGGACTCTAGGGAGCCATTAAGTTAAGGCTTTGAGTTGCCTTCTAGAGGACTATGGATATAAGATATTATAAAAAACATGACTTCTATGTCTGTCCTTGGAAGTAGGTATGGCCTTACATTGAAACTCAGATTTACCTGTTTCCCAAAGATCTTGAAACTACCCCCCCCCCCAAGAACAGTGTCTTTCAGCTGCAGCTGTCTCTCGGGCTGGGAGGGAGGCAGTGACCTCAAGGTGAAAGTTTCCATATCCCATTACCAATCCAATTACCTGGCACTTGCAGGTTAGATGAGAACTGCCGGACCGGAACCCAACAATGGATCATTTAGCTCTGTGTCTTGTCTCTGACAATAGTCAGGGCTGAGGGTCTCACTCAGGTGCTTCTTATTGGCAGTCTGCAGACACACTGCCATGCTTCTCTTTAAATGAAGGAATAGAACTGGTCGTGGGAAACAGCAAGTAGCTAAAAGATCCACTGTGTTACCTCGGCCCCCACCTAGCTTCTATCCAATCCCTGAACACATTGATTAGTTCATAGAACACATATGCCTTGAGCAGGTAGTGTCCCTAGCAATCTGAGGCACTGGAGCCTCAGGATGGGTGGCTTCTTGGATCTTACGGGCTTTTGATGGATAGGGAGAGCATGGGTAGTTAAACGTATACAGTGATGGTTGCTATAAATACTGTAAAAAAATGTACCTTGACAAGGAGGATGGATAGTGGCACCTCTTTTCAACACAGCCAAGGAAGCCTCTTGGATAAGGTGATGCTTTAGCAGAGATAGCGAGCAGTTTTAGAAGCAAAACATGGTTATCTGAAGGCAGTTATATGGAAATGTCTCTCCTGTCTTTGTGTATTGGAGGCTAAGAGATCTCATGCTTAAAGCAGAACAATAAGAAGTAGGGACTCTCAACTGAGAAATATTGAACGGCTGAGAAGCACCTAAAGAAATGTTCAACATCCTTAGTCATCAGGGAAATGCAAATCAAAATGACCCCGAGATTCCACCTCACACCAGTCAGAATGGCTAAGATCAAAAACTCAGGTGACAGCAGATGCTGAAGAAGTTGTAGAGAAAGAGGAACACTCCTTGAATGCTGGTGGGATTGCAAGCTGGTACAACCACTCTGGAAATCATTTTGGCAGTTCCTCAGAAAATGGACATAGTACATACTACCTGAGGACCTAGCTACACCACTCCTGGGCATATACCCAGAAGATGCTCCACATGTAATAAGGACACATGCTCCACCATGTTCATAGCAGCCTTATTTATAATAGCCAGAAGCTGGAAACAACTCAGATGTCCCTCAACAGAGGAATGGATACAGAAAATGTGGTACATTTACACAATGGAGTACCACTGAGCAATTAAAAACAATGACTTCATGAAATTCACAGGCAAATGGATGGAACTAGAAAATATCATACTGAGTGAGATAACCCAGACACAAAAGAACACACATGGTATGTACCCACTGATAAGTGGATATTAGCCCAAAAGTTCAGAGTACCCAAGATACAATTCACAGACCATACGAAACTCAAGAAGAAGGAAGATCAAAGTGTGGATGCTTCAGTGCTCCTTAGAAAGGGGGACAAAAATATGGGGACAAAGTGCAGAGCAGAGATTGAAGGAAAGGCAATCCAGAGACTTCTCCACTCGGGGAAGCATCCTATATAGAGTCGCCAAACTGGGACACTTCTGGGGATGCCGGGAAGTGCTTGCTAACAGTAGCCTGATATGGCTGTCTCTTGTGAGACTCTGAAAGGGCCTGAAAAATACAGATGTGGATGTTCTCAGCCAACCATTGGACTGAGCACTGGGTCCCCTATGGAGGAGTTGGAGAAGCGACTGAAGGAGCTGAGCGACTGAAGGAGTTTACAGCCCCATGGAGGGAGCAACAGTGTCAACAGGCCAGACCCCTGGTATTTCCTTGGGGACTGGACCACTATCCAAAGAGTACATAGGGAAGAACCCATGGCTCTGGCAGCATAAGTGGCAGAGGATGGTCTTGTTGGACATCAGTGGGAGCAGCGGCCCTTGGGCCTGAGGGAGTTTGATGCCCCAGTGTAGGGAAATGCCAGGGCAGGAAGGTTGGAGTAGGTGGATGGGTAGGTGGGGGAGTATTCTCATAGAAGCAGGAGGAGGGAGGAATGGGGTAGGGGGTTTCTTGAGGGGAGACCTGGAAAGGGGATAACATTTGAAATGTAAATCAAGAAAATATCCAATGAAAGGGAAAAATTAAAAATAAAAGAATAAAAAAGAAAAAGTAAAAAAAAGAAGTAGGGATTTATTTGAAGTGCAGGAAGAATGGAGGAGGGGCAAGATCATTGGCGTGGCTGGAAGGAATGAGTGAAAAGAACATAGAGGTGGTTTCTGAGAGCCACAGAGCCACAGAGGCTTATAGACTGATATGAATTTTGCTTTCCACTTTGATAAGCCCAGGAAGCCATTTGAAGAGTTCTGAGTAGTACAAGTGACATAGCAACAAAGTATTTATTAAACATGTCTTCAGATAAATATTTGTTGAATGAATACATGGAAGACTTGCGGGCGATTGGAAGAACAAATATTTCTGAATCACAAGTATAAGTACACAGAGATCCTAGAAGATATCTGTCTATATTTGTACAGATGAGAAGGACAACTTCTCACTGAAGTTATGACTAGTTATCAGCTTATCTGTCATGCTCCCACTAGGAGCTAGGGATGGACAAGCTTGAGGCCACAAGACATAAGACAGATGAATAGTCCAGTGTCCCTTTGGGAACTGGAGAGAAACTTGCTAGTGTGACAACTCCTTGTCAGGGACATCACAGCCTTCCTGGATGCAGCTGTTTGCTTGAAGACAGAGGTGCTCTTCATGGAGCTGGAGTTGAGGAGGTGTAGACACTCCCACATTAAAGTCTAATGGACCTTCTGCCTCAGAGCCTGGGATCCCACATAACTGCCACATCCTCATCTTGAGCCTTGAGAAGGTTTTCCATCTTTAAGTCTCATCTCATATCAGAGAGTAGATTCCCAGCTAGCTAGCCCTTCTTTTTACCAAACGTCAACTTTTCAAAATACCCTTCTAAAATTTCTACCATTGATTCTTGAGGAGCAGAAGATTGCCTCCTCGCACATGCACAGCTCTGAACGGGACCATTGCCTGTGCGCATCATTTCTGCCTCCCTTCTAGACCACATGTTTTTTTACCCTGTGATGTTGCCATTTTCTGCACTGAGTGTTGTGTCCTTATTGTAAGAGTGTCTTTCTCATTCATCTTCCCTCCTTTGTCCTTTTCTTGCTTTTGTTCTTCAGTAACCAATCATGATACCTCAGGCTTAGACGCTACCAGGAGAGAATGATTACTACAGAGTTAGAAAAGAGCTTAGTAGGGACATTGAAATGCAGGCCTTAGTTTGCTCATTAATAAAATGAGTGTTTCACCTCTGTTTTAACAGACTTGTGTTGGGAAACAACATAGATGAATATTAAAATTGTTTTTGAAGACTATATCTGTGCACACTTTTAGACATCTATATTTGACATCCCCCCCAAAATTAGCTGTTGTAAAGCGTGGTACCAGACCTAGAAAACTGCTTTGAGGGTCCTCATGGGGAAGAAAATTGAGGGGACACATTGTTTAGTCACCATTGCTACTGTTCAGTGGCAAAATCCTGGATGGACATGTTTTTTGGCTTGTCATGGTCATACATATTCCTACCCTGACGGAAGTCACTTGGATACTAGTTGTTTTTAATTCACTTATTTTTTGAGACAAGATCTCCTATTATAGGTCAGATCTACCTGGACTCTGTACTAACCACCTCCTCCTCTCTATCCACATTTCATTTTTCTCAGACTTTCTGGGACCTTCTTTGCTTTATAAGGTCCTGGGCCAGGTTGCTTCTACACCGACATGCCTCAGTTTCAGAATAGAAGTATCTACCTCACTGGGAACTTTCTAGGCTTGACTAGTTCACCCATCTCAACATTGCTGTTTAATTGACTGCACCTACAAAAAACAAACCCAAGCAGATCAATAGAGAAATAATTTTGCAAATTGTGGGCATAAGTCTTTAGAGATCTGTGTGCACTGCTATTTGTTAAAATGTTGAAAAGGTAAATCAATGTTCTTTATTAAAACACAATTGCTTCATCTATTGCTAGTTTAGTCAGAGGCCGGGAGGCAGGGAGCAGGAGGAGCAGGGAGTAGGTTTTGGCATGCTTTTGTATCCTTATTCAGGGGTCACTTGTTAGTCTAAAAGGATCAGGGGCTGGGGAGGGGAGGAGAGTTTCCAGGCTGTCAAATGTCTTAACATTAGAAGAAAGAAGTCGTGGGACAGAGAGCTATGGAGAAAGAGCTGGATTTGAGACTGTAGAAGATACATCTGTGATGTGCCCACGTATAGAAACACTTCTTCCCCTGCTTGGTACTGATGGGAAGTGACGTAACCTTTGAGCAGTGAGAGGTCTGAGAAGTAAGTGAGAAGTCTGCATCACTGGGATTTGCTTTTGAGGGGAATTATGGGGCCTGGCCTCTTTGGCTTCTCTCCTCTCCTGCATGAGATGAACAAGCATTGGGCTGGTTCACTACAGGCCTGAAGACAATGGGACCAATCAATTACCGTCAGAAACATCCCAAACTGCAAGCCTCAATAAACCTTTTATCTTTATAAAATGATTGTCTCAGGCACTTGTTACAGTAACAAAAAGCCAGCGTAACAGAGGTGCTGAAGAAACCCCAAGAAATCACATAGTCGTCAACATTTCAGAGTTTATTCACCAGGATAAGTTAGATTGATATGTGGCAAGAGACTCAAAGTCACAAGGCTTCAAATCACAGTTTTATTTCTTGCTTACACTGCACAAGAGTTGTTTGTCAATGTGGCAAAGCTGATGGAGGAGTCCCCACTGCAAAATTGGCTGCTCTATGTGCCAGGAAAGAAAGGAGATGATTCCACTTTGGCTCCTAAAACTTCCACTCAGAACCAAAATTACCCTCCTAAGTTCTAATTTCATTGGGCAAAAAAAGGGATTTGGGGAAACATGGGGAGACATGGGCACTTCTGCTCATCTCCAGGTACAGCACTCCCGAGCCTCTCTCTTACGGCATCTTACACTGTGTTGGGATGCTGGGTCTTCAAGCACAATGTAGACTGTATGTACAACTGTACAAAAGTAGCAGTTGGCTTCATCTCCTCTGTTTTGCATCCCAGAAAACGAAGTGGCCAAAGGCTAGAGACTCTCTCAAACTTACCAGAGTCTGCTGAGTGTGATGATAGCTGTAGCACAACTCTTGTGCCATAAGATGTTTCTGTCTTTCTTTTTGATAGTTTTCTGATGTAGTCAGAAAGTTACTGAAATGGCTTAGAGTCCTGAATATCTGCAGGAATATTAAGTCACTTTTGAGTCACATTTGAGAAGCAATCAAACTTGAAGAAGCCAGATTTTAAGATCCACAATGATATTAGACATAATATTGTTCTGCCAAAGGCTTTCCAATGCTAACAAACTCCTATGAATGGTGAATTTCAGGAAGTAGTATGTCTCTAATGTCACAGAGAGTATACTTGGGAGATATTTGAAGAGAAAGATTTGAGGACAGAATGTCAAGATGTATTTCCTTAAACCTTGCTGTCACAGGCTGTACTGGGATGTGTGTGTCCTTTTTCCCTTCATAGGGTCTTAACAAACATTAGAAATCTGAATGGAGGCTCTGGAAACCATACTTCTAACTGCTCTGCTTAAAACCAAGATGGATACAAATGGTAAAAACCCCCTTGGTGAGACCTAGGAAGGCCGAGGTCTTAGTAAACACTCTCTTTGGATTTAACATGACAGAATGACGGGACCAAGAGTTCAGTGGGCTGAGGAGGCGAGAAATCCAAGGCACTGTGGCGCACCAGGGCACCGAAAAGCTCACGAGTTCACCCATTAAAAAGTCACAGCTGTCCTGAAAGACCTCAGAACAAATGAACTGGTTCAGAGTTATTGGATATTCAGTATGTGCCAGAAACTACTCCCAGCACTCCGCAAGCGTTATTTGATTCAATTCTTTTAATGTCAGCATGTTTCCCAAGAAGGGAACTGATGTCTGATCTGTTTGAGGGACTCCCAAGGACTCACGAGCAGTCAGCACAGAAATGGAACTCACGACAAGGCAGTAAATTCAGACCTGTGATTGGAATGTTTTGGAATCTCAGTGGCACCTGACCTCTTAAAAATTCACAGGTATATGGTCAACTTTCTGTGGTTCTGACAAAATACCCAAGAACACAAACTTACCAGGAGAAAGGGGGGTTTAAAACCATATTTTCAGGGACTTGGCTTAGGGCTGCTTAGGTTTGTTGTGTATAGCTTGTGATAAGGCGGAGCATCAAGCAGAGAGTATGTGGCAAGGGGAATATCTCATCTCATGGTGGCCAGGCCATTTATTTCCCATGGTTCCATCACCTTCAGGTAGTTCTTTAGGCTGCCACCATTCCTTTAACACACGGCTCTTTGGGGAATTTTCACATCTGAGCCGTAGGCTAGGAATGCATACTTGTACAGTGATAAAGAGCAGTGGCCTAATGTGCACAAGCCTTGGGTTTGATCACATCAGCACAAATAAATAAATGACTGAGATGCAAGAAGATCCCAGCCACGTGTGGGATCATGGACTGCCTGTGTAGGAGTACCTCAAGACCACATGGAGAGCAGCCGTCTTGTGACTGCAGGCCTCGTGTTGCCTGCTGTGGCTGGCTCTCACACTCTCTTCTCAGAGGTCCTAATGGGAAGGAATGATGCTTCCACCATTTCTGCTTCACTTGCCTTTGAAGTCATCCATGACTTAGTAGGTGATCATTAACTACATACTGAAATTATAAACCTAGCTAGAGCTGACTCCATATTCTGTAAAGGATAGAAGAAATCTGAGACCGGGGCATTGGGTCCCACGAAGGATACCAAATGGGGATCTAAGTGGACCAGGGGTGTGAGTGAACTGTAGTCTGATTATTATTTGAACTTGGAGACTAGGAGGCAAGGGAGATAGAAGAATAATTTGGAACCCATGCTGCCGCCGCTGCAATCAGACAAAGGAGATGCATTAACCAGTGACCATCCATCTTGCCCTTGCATGGTGATGGCTAATGGCTGCAGGGGTGCAGCCTTCCCTAGCCCTAGGATATGTGATAAAAGCATCATGTGGCCCCCAGAAGCTTTAGAAAGAGGAGCTGCCTGCTAACAAGCCCCCCCCCCCGAAAGGAGAGAAACCAACTCACTGAGAGGAAACAGCCAACAAAATTGACTTTATCATTTTTCAATTATGTACATCTTCATTGTTTTTCAGTGGAGTTTCAGGGTTCTTAGAGTTTGTTTGGAATTTCTGGGTTCTATGAGTTTGGGAACAATGCTGAAATAAAATGTTCAGGGAGCAGCTGGAGTGAGGTTCCATTCTGCATAACCACTGCAATGGCTCTGCTTTGTTCTTCATGAAAACACACACACACACACACACACACACACACACAATCACTCTCACACACACATATACACACACAATCACACTCACACACATAATCACACAATCACACACTCACACTCATACAAACACACTTACATGTATGTACTGACACACACTAACATACTTACACACACATACATACACAAACTCACAAACACAAACACTCACATATACTGACCCACACTCACATGCACACACTGACACACACTCCCATACATACATTGACATACACTAACACCCACACACCTAAAATACACACACTGACAGACACACACACACACACACACATACACACACACACTCTCACACACACGAGAGACCCTTAGCTTCATCTCTATATTGGCAGATTGCAACTGGACTTCAGGGTGTGACTTAGGCTGTTTTGCTGGCCTACTCCTCCTGTACACTTACGACAGCAGTGAGTGGAAGGACACAGTCATCCTGCAGAGCTCCGAGGAGGGAGGCAGGACTGGGCATGGGCTGCTACACTGATTCCTGAAATGAAACACTTGCTTTGCCAGTGTGCAGGCTGCAGTCCTTTTTGGGCTCCTGAAAATATTTCTTCTGGCAAAAGAAAAAAAAATCTGACATTATCTTAGGCTTCAATAAGGAAGGGAGTCATGTTCTTGCTGAGATAGTCGTTCAAAAATAAAGGGGCCCCAAGAGTCAGCAGAGCCTGGGACAGTTACTTGAGATGCAGAGGGGTGAGCAGAGATAAGTTCTCTCATTCCATCCCAGGTGGCTGAGCAAATTACCACTGACTGGGTGACCAGTAAACAACAGAAAGTTACTTTACAGCTGCACTGGTTAGTATTTGTCAACTTTTCTTCTGGGAAGGGGGAACTCAATAGAGGAATTGATTGTCTCTATGGGCTTCCCTGTAGGAGCATTTTCTTAATTGCTAACTGACCGAGGAAGGCCTAGCCAAACATAGGAGAAACCACACCTGGGTACGTGGTCCTGAGTGGCACGAGAAAGGTAGCTGGGCAAGCCAGTGGGAATAAGGAAGTAAGCAGCATCCCTTCACTGTCTTTGCTTCAGTTTCTGCCTTCAGGTTCCTGTCCTGAGTTCCTGCCCTGGCTTCCTTGGATAGTGGACGACAGCCTCTAAGCTGAAGTAAACTATATCCTCCACAAGTTTGTTTTTGGTCATTGTGTTTAATCGTAACAACAGAAAGCAAATTAGGACTTCAGTCTGGAAAGTGGGACACCAAGACCAAGCAGATCCTCCATGTCAACTGAGGGATGGCTTTCTGATTCACTGATAGTTACATAGTAGGAATGAAAAGGAAATCTCTCTTGGGTCTCTCTCAAAAGCAGTAATGCCTTTCTTGAGACCTCTACATTCAAGTCCCAGTCACCTCCAAAGCCTCATCACCTAGTACTGGAATCTCAGGGGTTAAAATCTTTTTTGGGGGCCGAGGGGGTGTTGAGACAGGGTTTCTCTGTATAGCCCTGGCTGTCCTGGAACTCACTCTGTAAACCAGGCTGGCCTCGAACTCAGAAATCTGCCTGTCTCTGTCTCCCAAGCACTAGGATTAAAGGCGTGCGCCACCACTGCTTGGCCAGGGGTTAAAATCTTACCTTGAATTTTGGATGAGAAGGGCAGGAACATACCGACCACAGCAGACTCCAACTGTCTCATAAGACCATTAAGGAGACAGAGAAATTCAGTGAGAAGCAGAAGGCTCTAGAAGAGAAGTTTAGATTCAGATTCTCACTCTGCTGTTGGATGACCAGGATGCAGGCATTTTAAAGCTATCTCTAAGGTTTTCTCCACTTTTCCATTTGGTATGTTGCTGCACGCGATCAAGCAGCTCACATAGGCTCCACAGTTTTAATTGAAATCATTTAAAGATAAACCCAGCAAACTCTTGTCAACAAAGTCTTTACTGGGTAGACATTCTCCTTTCCAGAAGCATTCTTCCCTAATGGGTAGACATTAGACAGTAAGTGCCACACTGGGGTGATAATCAGATAGTCAGTGCCAGCGGGGATGAAGAATTGGACAGAACCAATCCTGGAAGAGACTTCCTGGCTGCATAGCAATCTCCATGGTGCTCGAGTTGTGCGGGAGTTGTAAAGGTAGAGGAGCCAACTGGAAAGGGCCTGGTTTCACTGCTATGGAGGTCTGGAGCTTTGTCTCAGGAAAATCATATACCCTTCAGTTTTGCATTCCCATTAGTAAGAAGGTGAGGTCAGACGGAGCCAGAAGACTTGGGCATAGCTGCTAGCATGAGAGATGGGTCACAGTACTTCTGGCACTACCTAGAGATGGACAGGGGAGATGCAACGGAGGGTTCTGACAGGATAGTGGGGAAATGAATTGAAAGGTAGAGGAAGAGAAGGAAAACCACATAACTTTTCACAGGTAGCAGAGGCTCTACCTCAGTGGTAAGATGACCATTGGACTGAGCATGGGGTCCCCAATGGAGGAGTTAGAGAAAGGATTGAAGTAGCTGATGGGGTTTGCAAACCCATAGGAAGAACAATATCAACAATATCAACCAACCTGATCCCTCAGAGTTCCGAGGGACTAAACCACCAACTGAAGAATACACATGGAGGGACCCATGGCTCTAGCTGCATAAGTAGCAGAGGATGGGCTTGTCGGGCATCAATGAGAGGAGAGGACCTTGGTCCTGTGAAGGCTTGATGTCCCAGTATAAGGGAATGGGAGAGTGGGGAGGCAGGAGTTGGTGGGTGGGTGAGGGAACACCCTCTCAGAAGCAGAGGTAGGAGGATGGGGGATTGAGAGATTTGGGGTGGGGGAAAACCAGGAAGGGGATAACATTTGAAATGTAAATAAAGAAAATAACCAATAAAAAAGATGACTTTTCATCCATTCAGCTTTCTAAATCATTGAGATTGACAGTCAGTTGGCATTTTCCTTCCCATTCACCCCTCTTTAGTTTTACAGATATGTCCTATAAGGCCACCATTCACATCCTGTCCAGGAGTAGGAACAGCTTATGCTAGGCTTCAACACTGAAGAAGGGAAGGCCTCTCCAAGCCAGCTCAGTCTCTGTTGTTGACATGCTCACTTCAGAAATCATTTGTTGTGTGGCATTATTCCTGATGAGATAGTCAGACCTCCACTCACCCCAGGTAGTGAACTGACAACAGACCAAACTATGAATAATATCAAAGTCCAGCTAACTGAACCAACAAGGTTTATTGGCGTTATCTACAGTACCATGGAGCTATTATAGATGGCATTATCTACAGTTTTAGTTACAGGAGCAGAAATGACTTAGAGAGTTGCATCAACAAAGCCCTCCAGAACATGGGTGACAGCTCATGAGAACTGGAAACCTGGAAATCACTGGACAGGTTGCAGGGAGTTCAGCAGGCTGGAGGGAGTCCTCTCCAGGTGGCTCAGTGAGTTGGTCTCTGTCTTTCCAAGGCTGCTGGCCTTGTCTGAGAGTCTTCTATGCATCTTGACTTTTCTGAAGGTAACTATAAGTGGTCTTTATTGCTTACATACCCTTAAGAGGGAGGGTGTTGGAATCTGATCAGTTTCAGAAACATCCTGAACCTATTTTGAAATGTTTACTTACTGTCTTAATGAGCTTCTCTGCAGGGTGGAGTCTTTCACTGCCACTAGAACAGTGGTTCTCAGCTTTCCTAATGGAGCCTTTTAACACATTTTCTCATGTTGTGGTGACACCTCAATCAAAAAATTATTTTTGTTTCTATTTCATAACTGTTATTCTGAAACTGTTATGTAATTATTTGTGGGTTTTTTTGGTGGTCTTAGGCAACCCCCGTGAAAGGGTCATTAGAATTAAAAAGGGGTTCTGTCACATACATGGTGATTTCCCAAAGGTAGAGGCCTAGCTGAAACAGGCAGAACTGTAACTAAAATACCAGATGTGCTTCCTGTCCTGAGAGGTTGTCCAATCTTCAAGAAATACAAGTATGTTAAATGTAAATGGTATAGTATATTGTATGCTATAGAGTATAGTGTAGTGTAGTGTATTATTGTATCATATTGTATTGTATTGTATAGTGAATTGTATAACATATTGTAAACTGTTTCTGTGAGTATCTGGAGATAGGACCCGTTCTTGTGTTGGAGCTCTGAGGGGAAATCCCTGATGCATGTGTTACAGCATTGAGGGGAAAGGCTTCCCCAGTGGAAGTGTTACAGCTCTGAGGGGACAGATTTCCCCTATGTAAGTGTTACAGCTCTGAAGAGAACATTCCTGGCAGCTGGGAGCGAAGGAATACTACAAAGTCACAGCACACAACAAACCCCACACAAGAGATTTATCGGGAGAGATGCAAGCGGGCAGCTGCCTCTGCTCCGGTGGGAAGCATCGGGGAATGTAGCAGCAGGCGGGCTTTTACAGGGTTTCTTGGGGGACGGATTTTCCAGGGTGGAAATTACCATGCTGAGGATTGATAAAATTTTAAGCCAAGCCCAGGGACTGATGGGATTTCAGCCTCAGAGGTTGTGGGGGTTTTGTGCTTAGGGATTGGTGGGATTTCATGCCCAGGGATTGGTGGGATTTTGTGCTCAGGGACTGGTGGGATTTTGTGCTCAGGAATTGATGGATTTTGTAAGTTTTCAAACCTGCAAGTGGGCAAACCTTTTACCTTACAATTCTAGTTTTATTTCTGTGGCTGTGATAAAGTATCCTGTCAAAACGTAGGGCAGGAAAAGGTTTATTTGAATAAAAATTCCAGGTCACAGCCATCATTGAGGAAAGTTAAGGCAAGAACTTAGCATGGGGACTTGAAGATAGAACCACTTGCTATTCCCTATTCCATACAGTATTGTCTAGGACCAGGGGATTCACTTCCTGTGTAAGGAACCATAGAGGATGCTTTTTCATGGTTGCAGGCAGGCTTATGCTCAGCTAACTTTGTTACATAGTCAGGACCTCCTGATTAGGGAATGGTGTTCCTCACAGTGGACTGGAATTTCCTATATCAATTAACAAGATTATCCCCACAGATATGCCCACAAGCCAACCTGATCTAGGCTACTCCTTAACTAGGAGGTGCTCTTCTCAGATGATTACATGATGTGGGAAATTGGCAGTGAAAGCTAACATGACAGGACCCATATAACAAGTGCACTAGGAGATAAAAACAAAGACATTTTTCCATGTGGGCTGAAGCAGTCAAGTAAACGTCCAGACTTGAGGGTAGAATCTAGCTTTGAGGGCTAGCTTAATTTACACATGAAGATGGATGGCTCCTTCGATTGAGGACTTGTGGAAGAGACTGGCTTCTTGTCTTTGAAGATCTAATTCTCAACTATGACCCTCTTGTCCATATGAAGTTTGACATAAAATAAAAATTCCCATAAGTACAAATGTACACAGAAAATTCTTTAATCACACTAGCAGTCATCTGTCTACAAACACTTCCTGCAGTAACAGTAGTGTCTACTAACATTTAATGAACACTTCAATGTCCTGTGCCATCTAAGTATATTACACATTTGTGCCTCCCACTGCCCATGGGCTTGGACATCCGTGTCGCACTCAGGGAAAATGAAGCACAGTGAAGTTCAGTTAGCTGCTAAGGATCACGTATTTGATCCACATTAGAGTTAATGTCTGAATCTGAGAACTCTATCCCAGACAGCTTTGCCTGGGGGTAGTTCTTGTTTTCTGGAACCCATCCTTCTACAGCTGTGGACAGAGAATTGCTCATGCCTTCAGAGAAGCAGTTCCAGGGGCACCGGGGCAGAGTAAAGCCAGTGTCATCAGTATCCTGGCCTGGAGAACTACTTTGCTGTATATTTGTTTATTGTGGGTGGGGATGTTACTGTGTTCAGGCTTTTTATTCAACTGTCCTAACTCTAGAAGATAAGATGAGAAGAGAGTGAGACCCAGAGCCATAGGTACATCTTTAGCTCATCCCTGACCTCAGTTTGTGTATTCTGGCTCATTCTGGACTTCCCAAAGCAGTCTTACATGGCTGTGCCTCCTAATGCTCAAGCCCTCCATGATCCGTGTTCTCATTTTTGAAGCACACAGAAGTAGGACCCACTCAGGTCAAC
Organism: Hylomyscus alleni; assembly: GCA_019843855.1. Classification (NCBI taxonomy): domain Eukaryota; kingdom Metazoa; phylum Chordata; class Mammalia; order Rodentia; family Muridae; genus Hylomyscus; species Hylomyscus alleni. The sequence continues at coordinate 14,476 of JADRCC010578459.1, forward strand.
CATGTCACCCTGTACTTGCATACTCTAGAGATCACATTACTACTTGCTCTGGCCTCTTCAGTTATCTGAGAAGGAGAGCCACAGTTGAGAAACCACCACCATAACATGGGCCTATAGGAAAACCCATGGCACATTTTCTTAATTAATGATTGATGTGGGAGGGCCCAGCTCACCGTGGGCAGTGCTGTCTCTGGCAGGTGGTCCTGGGAGGATATGAAAAACCAGCCTGAGTCAGTCAGTAAGAGCAAGTCAGTGGGCAGTGTTGTTCCACTGTCTGTGTTTCTTACTCCAGGATGGCGCCCTGAGTTCCTGCTTTGACTCCATTTATTAAGTCCTGGTTGCAGACTGTAACCTGCAAGCCAACTAAACCCTTTCCTATTCAAGTTGATTTGACTCATGGTGTCTCACCACTGCAGTAGAAACCCTAGGACCTCCATTCTTAAGCTAATCATACTTGAAGCTGGGGCTCTCAGTGTAGCCTAGACTCCCATAGCTCTCAGTGTAGCCTAGACTCCCATAGCTCTCAGTGTAGCCTAGACTCCCGTAGCTCTCAGTGTAGCCTAGACTCCCATAGCTCTCAGCAGCCCTGGAGAGACAGCTGACATGGATTATTAAAGCGCATGCTGTGTGCCACACAGTTTTGCCCCTGGAGGCACAGAAAGTGAACAAAACACTGCCCTCAGACAGCTCAGTCAGGGCCTAGTTTCCTAACACGAGGTCTCTGAATGAGCTTCAGTGGATCGGCGTGCACCCTGGGACTAGAGATGTTCTATACTTCTGTCAAGGTGCTCACATTTTTCCCCAGGGAGAAACTTCATTTTAATTTTTTTCAAATCCAATTCTATTAAGGAGTCTGTCATTTAGAAAAGATTGAGAAACACTGACAACGTAGGCAAGTCAGAATCGAAGCAAATAGTCATTGTACTAGAAGTTCTGTAGTGAAGACATAAATAAATCATCATCAAGACTAGGATGACGGGGCTGGGGAGATGGCTCAGCAGTTAGGAGCACTGGCTGCTCTTCCAGGGGTCCTGGGTTCAAAGCTCCATAGTGCCTCAACTTTTTAACTTCAGTTCCAGGGGATCTAATGGATCTAATGCCTCCAGGGGCATGGCACCATGTGATGTACAGACATACGCGAAAGCAAAACACTTGTATGCATACATTAAAGAGACACACATACACACACGTACACACACACAGAGAGAGAGAGAGAGAGAGAGAGAGAGAGAGAGAGAGAGAGAGGGGGAGGAGGAGGAGGAGGAGGAAGAGGAGGAGGAGGAGGAGGAGGAACTTAAATCAGGGGTAGAGCACCTACCTAACATGTGAAGGTTCCATCTCCAAGGAATGAGATACCCACAATGATGACAACAATAACTGTTTTGGTGATAAAAACCAAAGGTTAAAACTCTTTCACAGAAGATAGAAAGGATCAAGGTTCTCTTAGCAACCGATAGCAACCTGGAGATGCATGATATCAGAGATATGTGATTAAGTAAGAATTTCATCAAATGAAAGATCAGAGAGAGGCGATCCATGTTGTGGACTCAGAGTCCAGCACATCTAGTCTGTTCTGTGTTACACACTTCCAGCATCTTGATGATGAGGATGTGGGCTGTGAGGATTTAGACACTGGGGATAGAGGGTCCCTAGAAGTTAAGATTTCAGGTACAGCATAGTTAGCACACCTAAGTCTCCTGACCCAGCGGAGGATGATCATCAGCCCTACTGGTGCTGAGAGAAGATAAAGGTGAGAATCCACAACATGACCCCAGCACTGAGCAGCTGGAGGTCTGACGTCAGGATACAGGCTGGCTCAGCACTGAGAAGGTCAACTCCGTGTCTCAGCTCCCTCTTCCTGAAAACAGGACTTGCTACTTGATAAATAAATCCATGCAGTCTTCCCTCCAGACCCTGCCCCAAATAAAAACATTCATGTTACCACCACTTCCCAACGGGCCACTGTGGGCCCCTGACAATCAATTACCCACCAGAGATGAAATTATTGTTTAATGGCTCCCACTCTGACATTCATCCCAATCAATAATACATCAGCAGGGATGAAAGAAATTACCTGCCTCCTGCTAAGTGAAAGAGTCCATTTCTATGCAGCACAGCCCTTCACGCCTCCTGAGCAGTCCAGCACAGGTGGGTGGCCACGTTCTGAGTGCCTCACGCTAGAGAGACGTTGAGCAGTTCTCAGTTGAAGTGCTGTGTGCAGCTGCCCACTCATGCTCAGCAGAGTCAGGCAGGCCTTTGGGGTGGGCAGAGGGGGCTGATGACAAGCAATAAAATGGATCAGGTTCTGGATAAACTCTTTGTCACTCTCTTGTCCCATACCCTCTCACTAAACTCATTCACTCCCTGATTTCAGCTACAGAGAGATAGTAAAAAAAAAGTTCCTTATGGAATTCTTGTGAACCACAGGTGAATCTTAGCTCTGTTACTTACAGGTGAGCTTGGACAAATCTTGCACCATCTAGACCTGAGATTTACAACACTGACATGAGAGGACTGTTGAGGACTAACCAAAAGAAGACTATCTATCTATCTATCTATCTATCTATCTATCTATCTATCTATCTATGTGTGTGTGTGTATGTATATGTATATATATATGTGTATATATATGATTAAATACATTATTGATGGATGATGCTAGTTTAAGTAAAGTCTATTCAAGAGGCTATCTTAGAGCACTTTCACTCTATTTCAATATTTGTATGTCATAAGAAATTAGAGAGATATAGAGATCATGTTCCCCATAGATTAGGCTAGCGGTATTTAAATAAAACCAGAACCTGAAACAAGGCTGGCCCCTTCCCTTCTCCCCATTTACCTCCACCCAGCCATTCATCCACCTTTTGGATTTGTATTAAATGCTGACTGTTGATCAAGAACTAATAGGCCTTGAAGTTATGTTATACTTAATATATATATGTATACATATACACATGCATATATATTATAGTGAGTAAATACAGATATGATAAACAATATGGCAGTATTTGTCTTTTTCTGTCTGTCTGTTCTTCCCCTGACTAACGTATTTTGAATAGAGAACCACAGAGTGAGATCATTGCCATGTACAGCAAGTCTCTGTGACTGATGGGGTTTTGATGAGCAGGTGATGGGCGAGCAGAGGTGTGGGGGCAGGAGTTGCTGACACCCACACAGTAAAGACATTTAGGTAGGGGGGATATGCCTTATTGCTACTTGATCCTATTTGTACCATCAGTTTCTTACTTGGTCTTCATCCTACTGTTCTGTGTTATGTTTATTTTCTTCATGGATGAAGGGAAGCCAAGTGACTCATCTGCAATCCTAGAGAGACTGGGGACAGAGATGGAACTGGAATTTGCATGCTTTAATTCCCATCCTTGGGTCTTTAAAATTCTTTTTGAATGTCTATTTTTCTCCAACGTTATTTGTGGAGAAACACTTGTATGGCGTCAAGTCATTTTTTTCATGCCTTACTGAGCTATAATTGACAAGTACAAATGGGCCATTCAAGGTATGCACTGTGATTAGACACAGACACACACTGTAATGATCACCACAATCAAATCAATCGACAATCTACCACCGCTCTTACAGTTATTCTTGTGTGTGCCTGCTCATGTGGAGAGACTTAAGAGTCACCTTCTTGACAAAGTCAAGACAAAATCACATTGTACAATTAGCTGCAATCAACATACTGTTTCTTGGATCTCTAGAAAGTATTCACCTTACAACGAAGTTCATAGATTCTGACCAAAACCTCTCTACTTCCCCAGTGTCTCAGCCTCTGGAAGCCACCCTCTACCATGCTACTCTTAGTTTCTACTTATAAACCAGGTTATTCAATAGTTGTCTTTTTGTGTCTGGCTTTTTCACTTTCACAATGTCTCTAGGTCTATTCCTGCTGTTGTAAAAGGCAAGCATGCTGCCTTTAATGGTCAAATGACACTCCTCACACTGTTTTCTTTAGCCACTCACCAGTTAGAGGGACTCTTAGGCTGATTCCAGGCTAGGCTAAAGCGACTAGTGCTACAGTAAACATGAAAGAATATATGCATCTTTGACATGCCCATTTCATTTCTGCGTAGGTACTCTTCAACCTTCCCTGTGCCTCTGCAGGACTTTAAAAGGTTAGGGTTCATTCCACAGTGTTGACTGAACCAGGATCTGCAGCATCTTGAGTCACAGTGAGTGAGGAGTTAGTGTAAGATAAAGATGCCATGCTCAGACATGCAACGGACGAGTATCAATATTCCACACTAAGCGTTTGATAGAGTTAGAACATTGAGGATGTCCTTTGAGGTGGATGGGAAGTGTGTTGGTAGGATGGTAACCATCTCTGCTGAAATCTGCTAGCTCAGGTCATTGTTGGGTTGATGTAACAATGAACTCTTTTTGTTTTTGTTTTTGTTTTTTTGGTTTTTTCGAGTGGGTTTCTCTGTGTTGCCTTGGCTGTTCTGGAACTCACTCTGTAGACCAGGCTGGCCTTGAACTCAGAAATCCACCTGCCTCTGCCTCCCAAGTGCTGGGATTAAAGGAGTGTACCACCACTGCCCGGCAATGAACTCTTAACAACTTCGGTATTGCTACTGTTTGTTACCTTCATGGGGGAGGGAGAGTCACTTCTTGACATAGGGACTCCCTGACAGAAAAACTGATAGAGTTGAAACTCTTTCAACTCCAGTTTGGCTCTTACTGTCAGAATTCTATTCGACCTCACCTGGCAGTCTGGAAAGAGAGATCAATAAGGTTTATGCAAGTGCAGGCCTCTACAGCATAGGAGTGTGCGTGGTTGTTGAAAAATATAATTTGCTAAACACAGCAACCTATACTAGTAATTCCAGGCTGAAGTCCATTGCTTGGAGCTCCGAATAACACAGTGCTGTTGTGGTAGATATGTGCTTACTTGTGCATAGTCTTGGATGAACCCCCGGCTCTACCTTAAATATCATTAGAGACATCAAGAACAAGCCACATCCTTGTAGATATGGGCAATGGGGTGGCTAATGTGGCCGGCAGCAGAAACCTCTAGATGCAAAGGAGGAGTGTGAAACCTGGAAACCTGCCCAGTAGATAAATGGATTCCTGGAGAGAATCAGCCATGCACTCTATGCTAAGGCAGAGACTTCATTTTGAATTCATTTTCCCATTAAACATCCTGGAATGTTCTCACTGGACAGTCACTATTCTGAGCTAATGGCTGATGTACTTCCTCCTCTTCTTTCTTACTGTCTCCTTGTCTTGGCCTCCTTTTCCACATGAGACATGAGGACCAGTTTACTCATAGTCTTTAGCAGACAAAAATTAAGAAAGTGAGTTTCTGTTACCCTGTCTTTTCTTTCCAATGTACCATCAAGATTTCCTCCACAGAGATCCAACAGGAACACAACATTTTATTGTATGAATATTTTGATGGAGTTCTCTTCTGGGTATTAAGCTATCCCCTTGTTAGGAGCTTCCAGTTCCTCTCCCCTGCTAACTGTTGCATCAAATGTCTACATCTTTGCCTGGCTTAGTTCTCTGCTAACTTCTGAGTTAGGTTCTTATCATCCTGAGTATGGGGAGAGAAAGCCTCTGTACACAGCTAGGATTCGATGCCTCTTACCAGAGCCCTGGGACTACACACCTTCCCATCAGCAGTGTTTGGAACTGTCCTACCCTACTTTTCTTGCCAATTTTATAAGGGGAGGTGTCTGTTTTAAAATGCTAATAGTTCTTAGGGAGATATTAGCTAGTAACCAAATCCAGTGCCTAAAACTTATGCCATCTTCTTTGCAGTCCCCTAAAGTGGTTTTTTATCACATCCATTGACTCATCTGTCTCCCACAGCACTGCTGCAGCTCGTTTCTATAGCAGCAGAAAAAGAGCACACAGCGAATGTGCTCATGGTTTTATGGTTGTGTGACTCCAAGAGGGACAGTACTCTATAGCTGATGAATCCAGGGAGCCTTTCGCACACCCTGGCCACGTCTTTATAGGGAAGTTGTATGATCTCAAGGTACAGTGAAATGAGCCTTGTCCATGCCTTGGGCCTGGCTCCACTATCAGTATCCTGTCTGGCTGAGTCCGTCCATTCCTGGACCTTCACACTTCTGTCTGTAAGACAAAGGACTAGAGGAGATGCCTTCCCGGGAGCTCCAGCTCTAGCTGCAATGATGAAGCTTGGCTGGGAGAATAACAGCGAGGAAAATGTTCTTCTGGGGGCAAGGGATGCTCTGGAGAAAGGGAAGAAAGAGTCCCTGCAAGAGCATACATTTTACAACTCACAACATAGTTCTGTCTTTTTGCACAGAAATATTTAAGATATATTCCCACACAGATCCTGGGATTAATTACATTTCCTTATTTGTATGTATGCATATGTCCACATGTGCACATGTCCCAGCATGAGTGGAGGCTAGGGGACAACTTTTAGATTTTTTTTCTTTCACATTTGGGTCCCAGGTAGTCAGGCATGGTAGCAAATATCTATTTGCTGGACTAGTTGCCTGCCCCAACTCCTGGGCTTATCAACTGCTAACCAACTAAGAGTGTGCTTCTGGGTCCTTTCAGTCAAGCAAGTATTGGGATGTGGGGACTGGGGAAAAGGTCATTTGTTCTTTCAACAGCTTGGGGCCAGGACTTGAAATGGTCTCCCAGCACAAGGTCTTGAGTGTTTCATAAATTCTGGTCTCTCAAAAGCTTACAGGGTCCAGGCAGAGGGCTAGTGGCTGAGGTATGTCAGCCCTAGAGGTTCCTCTGCTCACCAGGAGGGTTGTTCTAGCAACTTATTTAAATCAAATAGCTTTGCGCTCTTTGTCAGGCCACTGAGGAGGCTTCAAAGGTCATGCCAAGGTACCAAAGTTAGGTCCCCAAAGTCCTGGGTATTTGCTTTTGTTTTTCAATGCACTTCATCAGTCCAGTCCCCCTCTCTCTCTGCTCCATTAAGCACCTCTCTTTTCTGTTAGAAAAGTAATATTTACTGACTATGAAGGTATTGGTCCTTACCAGCATGAGTATACAGACTCCTCACCATTAAAACAGACTTTAATAAACAAGTGAGGGCCTACTGTGTGCACATGTAATTTTGAGCCTGGTCAGTTGGCTTTGCTCCACTTAATATCACAGCCTCAGCCTGTGTTCTTCACCTGTCTAGACAGAACATATAGACTCCTTGAGGCTGGGAAGATTAAGTATTCCTACAGCTCTTCTCCCCATCCGCTTTAAAGCAACAACTATATCTTCTGTGGAAAAGAGCTCCCTCTGATCTCAGCCCAAACAGTCCAATGAACAAAGTTTACTTCCTGAGGCCAAGTGGGGAGAGCACTGAGACAGAGGAGCCCCATTCCTCTCCCTGGCATGAAGCTTTCCCATGGGGGATCAGGCCTGGGTTTCCTACCCTGGCTGTGCTTGCCCGTCTGCAGGGGGACGAGATAATGAAGTAGACTAGTGTGTACAGACACTTTGATTTTGTTTCTTCCCTGAGGAAAGATTCCAGGATGGAAGATGACTGGGCTAAAGACTCACATTTTAAGTTTCTGCATATTTGTGCAATTTAACTCGGCAATTTATACGTATGTAGAAATGTGTTGAAACTGAAGAGTAATATCCAAATAACAAGATGACCATCATTGCTGTTAAGTTTAGCTTGGTTGTTTGATGAACTTCTAAGTATGTATCCAAAGTATATAATCACTGTGAGTGTTCAGACCAGAGCAATCACTTCATCTGTAAAATGAGAATAATGATAATAGTAATAGTAATAGTAATAATAATAATAATAATAATAATAATAATAATAATAAATACCACTTTCTTTATTAGTTTTTATGAAGTCCAAATTAAACAATGTAGGCAAAAGTCTTTTGTAACTATAAAAATCAAATAATACTAGTGGTAGTTTTATTAAGTTTGCCTTGCTTCCCACCTCTTTAGTATCTGGTTATCAAAGAAGACTCAATATCCTTAGTGTGCACTGAGGAATATTTCATGTGTTCTAGAGAAAGGAAGAGTAGTCCTGCTATGTGCGTCAACAGTGATGCCTTAAAATGATGCTTAGTGGGGAAAGAGTCAGGTGACTTCTTCATCCTAACATCCTTGGTAATGACACCAAAGGAAGTGCCTGGAACTTTCTGGAACATATGTCACCAGTAATACCTCTCTCTCTCTCTCTCTCTCTCTCTCTCCTTACCCCCTTCTCTGTATGTGTATGTGGTATGGAATATTTTGGAGTTTCTTTATGCTTGTGTATTTCTATGTCTATGTGTGACTGTCTTTCTCTCCATATGTATGTATGTTTGTATGTATGTATGTTTGTATGTATGTCTGTATGCATGTATGAACGAATGCCTGTACATGTGTGTCTGTGAGCTTCTGTATGTATTGGGAACAGTGACATTGTGATTGGCTTATCACTGTGGCTCAGTACTAATGCTATTAGTTGATGGTCCCTCTAAGCAAAGGGACAAGTGACAAATGTGTAGGGTGTCCTAAGGGAACAGGTCCAGTCCATGCAGCAGAGGGCTCTGAAGCTTCTAGATAATATGTCTCTTCCTGGCTCCATGATGGCACATTCGGCTTTTGATGGGAGAAGCTGTGACTTGCTACCTTTGTCAATGACACGCCTCAGCAAATGCCAGCACAGAGGACCAGAGAACGGGATTCTGTTTTATTTTGTATTTCTTCCCAAATAGCAGACAAGACACCTGAAATCAATGAAACTGAGAGAAAACTAAGGCCAGAAAGACTTTTTGTTTCTGGCTTTGTTCTGAACACCTTAGAGTTGGGGGAGAGCTGCAGACTGGCCTCTTGACTGGCAGGAGGCTGGCCCAGAGCACAGGGTTCTGCTGGCAGCATCTCCTGCTTTCTTATCCTTCCCCACCAGATCCACACCCAGCAGCTGCCCCAGGGCTGCAGGGGGCCTCCTGAGGCTCGGCATCCCTTGAAGTCCGGGGAAAGGAAGTTGCTTTCCGAGGTCAGGTTTCTTACAGACAGCAGGTGGAGCCTGGGGAATAGAGGCTGCTGTGTTCCTGAGCCATACAGATAAATGAAACCAGGGCTGTCAGGTTAGAGCAGAGCCAGCAGGGAGGTTAAACCCAGGAAAGGAAGAGAAAGGAAAGTAGGCAAATAGAAATCACAAGGTGCCCATGTTTGGCTGTAATCTAACATGACTTTTCCCTCTGTTGGCAAAGGGGGGCACACGATGTTAACATTCATTATCATGTCATATTCGATCGACTGCCAGAATTTATTATTCTCTCTGCTGTTATGTACCGAATACTGACAAAACCCATTCCTGAGCCCAAGAAAGGTCTCTGCTTTCTAATCTGCACAGAATAACTGGGAGGTGGAAGGCCATCAATACCAGAGTAATGAGTGTCAGAGTGAGGCCAGATCCACAGCACCTTCATTCCAGGAACAGCGGGAAAAGGAGGGAAAAGGAGGCGACTGCAGTATGTCTGTCAGCCTTGGGATAATGAAGCGAGAGGTGGCCCTGGCTTCCCACTAGGAGCAGAAGGTGCTGCTGTGGCCATCGTTTGTGGGAGTGTCAAGGTTATCATCAGCCATGTGCTGTCAGACAGTCTTGGGAAAAGATCCATTTGTATCACTTGGAGATACCATCTTGAGGCAAGGATGCTTGCTGCCTAAGTCAATCCATTAATGCCTAAATTATGTATTGAGCAACCCCCATGGACCAGGCACTGTTCTAAACTCAGAGAGGTGCAGAAACAAACCGCTGTGAGTGTTCAGAATGTGGTAGTGGGGAGAGCAGAACGTCTAAGCAATGCTGGAAAGGGCGCTAAGTTCATTAATGGAACTGTGTTTAGCCATTGCAATATTCATTAAGACTGTTGGTTTAAACCACAGAACATATTGCTGGAAACACGAAGATAAATTAAAGAGAGTCGTTGTCCCCTTGGGATTTCACAGAGATTATTAGAAGAAGAAAACAGAAATCCATCTGAAGGGAAATAATAAATAGAAGAGGGGAAGGAAGATAGCTAGTAGTTAGACAGACGGGTAAGGGGAGGTGCTGATGCTAGCTCTAGTTCCGTAATTGGTTCTTCATTTGGTCAATAAAGAAGGCCGAGAGCCAGTTTCTGTGTGGAAGGTAGAGGTGGGACTTCCAGGACCCAGGAGGAAGAGGAGACACAGGGAAAGAGAGGGCCTTTTTCTGCCATGCTTTGGATCAAGAAGAGAGCAGCAATTATGTAAGATCTCCGGGCAGCTAGGGCCTGCAGCCTCTGCTATGGGACGATGACCAAGGAGGTCGGTGGAGGGAAGGGGGGGGCTAAATGATACAAGCCACTAATCTAAGGCAGGGGAGGGGATACAGAAATATTATTTGATGAGGGCATATCTTTCCAGACAGGAGATTCTGCGCCCAGCAATTGTGCCTAGCTGGCAAGTTCTAAAATAATAAAGTTGTCTGTGTGTCCTTTATCCGTGGATTCTAGGATCTCAGGGGAAAGGGCAACCCCTCCTGGAGCAAAGGTGGGTAGAGAAACTGACTTTTGGGATGGTTGCGATCGATCCTGGGCTAAGCAGGATGGAGCAAAAAGGAGACGAGAGGGGCTGGAAGCGGGGTCGCAGCTACCTCGCTAAGGCTATAGAATATTTTTAAAAATACACGCAACACAGATGTGTGGCATGGTGCTCAGAAAATAGACTATCATGGAGGGGCAGTTCAGAAAAAGATGGAGAGCCAATGGCTGGAAGACTGCCACAGCAAGGTGTGTTGTGCAAGAGCTTAGGGGGAGACCTGGGCAAGCACCAGGACTTATTTTGCAAGGGTGCCATCTGGGGATACCTGTGGCCTTGGGAAACCGTGGCTCCAGACAGTCTTTGCCTTGTAACCTGTCCATCTTCTTAACTTTCCTTTCTTATTTGTACCTTACCTTTTCCACTTAGCATACACGTTCATAGGTGTCTTTATCCGAGCGGATATCTGATGATCCCAGGTGATGAGCTTTAAAGGAGCATCCCAGAGATGAGATGGCCATCAGGCCCCCAACCCTAGATAACTGGGAGAGAAGAGCAAAGGCACTAGGTTTTCGTCAAACCTCTCAAATTAAGTTATCTGCTCAAAGACCCATCTGCTTGTGGGAGGTGAGAATAGAGAAAGAAAAATCCTCAGGGGTCTGAATTCAGGTAAACATGTGATTACAGAAATCAGATGATGAAGGCTAGAGACGTGGCTCGGCCTGAATCCCCCAGGGTAGAGCTAACATCCAGACTTTTATTTTTATATTCGGAGATAGGAGAGAGAGAATTCCAGAGAGAGGTTTTGCTTTTTAAATTTCTCCCAGCCCTGAGGAACATGATGAGGAATCTAAAATATCCTTGATAGGGGGCCAGAGAATCAGTGCTTTAAAGTCTGAAGGAGTAACTCTCACATGGAATGCTGAGATTTTATTTATATTACAATGATTCAGATTTGCCAGAGCCCCTAAGGACGGATCAACTGAGGGAAAGTTATCTTACCAGTTTCCTGTAAACCCAAAGATTCATTTGCATCTTTGTTTGTATAAATTAAAATAATCATTTACATACACATTTGCATACTGCACAAACTGTGTACATAAGATTAAATTAATTAGCAGCTCTGATACATAAGTTGCATACAACAAGTACCAACACTGTTGGTGTTGTGGAAAAGGTACAGGCTTTGGAGTCTCTGCAGTAGGGTTGGGTTTGAATAACCCATTCCCTACGGGTGGGCTATGTGTCTTCACTCTCCAGCTTTTCGCACATACAATTTTGTAGAACAGTATCTACATCAACAGCTTGTTTTATCTTCAGGCAGTTTACAGTAGACAGAATGTGCTTATGACCGTGCTTGACACAAGGAAGAGAGAGACAAACTTTAGCAGAAACCTCTCCCTAGTTCATATATCCAAAGAAGGGTGGGCGTCTATGACCCTACTTAGTTTGACTCCCATGCTCAGAGTTAACCCTGCACATATTATAACTCTCATCTCTTCCATACTACTCCATGCATATTGAACAAAGGCTAGCTCTTTGCTCAGCTTGCAGGTGCACCATGACTTGAACTAGTTAAGGCACTAGGAGGAAGAAGGCTCATGACCTTTTATTGGTCGAACTGTCTAGGAAGCAGAAATCAAAATGGACTTGTCAGAGAGCTCAATGTACCTAGTTAGAAGCATAAAGCTAAGAAGGGGTAAGACTAGGAAAGGAAGCTTTCCTAGCCCAGGTGAAAGAGTAGGGAAAGCCTTCAGTTCTGCTGAGGGAGGTAGGATCAATCCAATAAAGAAATCTAATGCAAATTGCCCAATGTACAGTCCCGCTATGCCCATTTATGAGCTATAAGTTGCTCCTAAGACTGTAGTCTTGGTCTGCATGTTTCAGTAGATTCTGAAGGCAACCTACAAGGAGCCCAGCAACTAGCTTCCTCCAATTCTCCCTTGAAGGGGAATCTCATTTGTGTTATCTCCTTGGCTGTGTCTTGTGAGTGTTGAATGGGCTCTCAGCATGTCTGGCTTATGCTACCATAGGCTCCTGGTTTCACTTTCCATCCTCTGAGGTGATTGATAGAATCTTCTTCTTTCTGCTTTCTGGTGACTCCGTCCTTTATTTCACTGGTTGAAGAAACAGAAACAACCCACCAATCCAATCTGCCACCCTTCCTGCCCCCAGTTTTTTGTTCCCAATCATGATGAACTCTGTCTTCTTCATCTATAGAGATATCTGCCCTCTGGACTGGATCCTCATTCTTGATTTTCAAAAAAGCCCCTTTGCCCTCTTCATCACCCTGGCAGAGAAGTATAGTGATCATCTAAGTTATCATCCCATTTCTCCATGCTCGTACAGCTATATACATGGACCAGATGGCTGCACTCCATCTTAATGTTTTTCATGTCCACTTTTTCTTGTTCTCATTCCAGTTAAATGTTGCCTCTACTGTACTGGTAAAATTGTTTTACCAGTATCCTTCCAGCAGAATTATTCAGTTCCAAAGCTGTATTTCACAGGCTTTTTTGTGTCGTTTCTGAAACATTCTCCTGGCCCAAGACTTTGTGTTCTTGGCGTTCTTCCTCCTCACTGGCCCCTTCTTCATCTCCATCTTTGTTTGTTCAGAGTGTTGGGAAAAAGCCTGGGCATCTAGTTAGCAGGATGGCTAATCTACAACGGAAAGGTATTTCCCACAGTTCTGAAGGTTGAGCATCTGAGACTTCTCCTGGAGTTAGTGCCTACAGATAGTCTACTTTCTGCTTCATAGGTGGCACCATTCAGAGGTGTCCTCATATGGTCTAAGAGACAAGGCAGCTCTTTATGATCTCTTTAACAAGAACACTAACTCCGTGAGTGAGAGCAGAGCCTTCATTATATAATAATCTTCCCAGAATCCATCAGGATGGGCACAAGTATCCAGATAACAACAAGTGCATCCATAAGTTCTAGTTTATCCTGAACCATGCAATATCTTAGAGTAAGATGCTTCCAGTATTAGTGTTTACATCTTAATCTCATCTAACTTTACTCTTAAAGTGATCTCTTCTTTTTCCCTGTCTTTAAACAACCTTCATTTACTGATAGCTTCCATTGCTAGCCATGTTCTTTAATTACAGATTGGAGTGTCCAACTGTCCCCACTTATTTATGTAATGATACTTATTAAGAGACATTAATCAGAGTTCTCCAATCCTGACTTTCCTCTAAACATCTTTCTCTTATTTATCCAAGCTATTTAGACCACAACTCTTTGGTGTGTATGTGTATGTATGTATGCATTTTATTTTTTTGTGTGCATGTGTGTGAGTGTGTGTGTGTTTGTGTGTGTATGTATGTATGTATGCACTTATAGAGGCCAGACCAGAAGTAAATCTTGAATGTTGTGTCTCAAGTATTATCCACCCTGTTTTTTATGAGACAGCTTCTCACTGGCCTGTATTCACCAAGTGGGTTAATCTGGTTAGCCCATCAGTGCCAGGAATCCACCTGTCTGCCTTTACAGCAGAGGGATTATGAATGTGCATGATCATACGTGACTTTTTTATATGGTTGCAGAAGTCAAGTATTGGCCTTTATTCTTTTGCAATGAATAACCCATTTAGCTACCTCCACAGTACCTTTGCAAAAACTCTTGCAGTCATCCACAACTCCCTTTCCACATCCTACAGTCAAACACTCAGCAAGTGATCCAGGAATAGCTTTGGACATACCCTTTTGGGTTTGATTACTTTTACCTCTTCTACCCTAAACCACAGCACCATTCCACAACATTTCTTTGGTAGCAACTGACTCATTTTGCTGGCCATCTTTTGTGAGCCCTCATGCTTTCTCCATGCAACATCAAGACATTTCTCTGCCAGCAGTTCTACACAGCATCAAAAGGAGGCATTTACTGGCATTCAGCTTGGACTGGTCTGGGCTAGAGGCCTCAAAGAAGGCTCCAGTGACAGAGTGCTTGCCTAGCAAGAACAAAGGTTAGGTTTTACCCCCAGCACTGAAAGCAAGAACAGAATAAAACAAAATAATCTTGAATGTGAGCTGAGGCAAAGTAAATATATTTTTCATGATTCTACAGTTTTGTTTTGTTTTGGTTTTGTTTTCTGTGGTAGTAATTGCTAACCCCAGTAATCTCAAACAAAAACTACACAATATAGTTTATAAGTGATAAGCCTATATTGGGCAAAACTAGCACTATACTAACTTATTCCCCAGCTATGAGACCCTTGTTACTTGTAGTTTCTCCTGGCCACATGGTTCAGCTCCATCTTCACTTCTTTGTCCTCCTTCTCTCTGTCTTCTTTCCTGTCCTTCTTGTCTCCTCTCTCTTCCTGCTCTCACTCTCAAAGACCTCCTATCTCACCTTTCCCTCCTCTGCCAATCTCAGGTTCTAGCCTCTATTGACCAGTAAATGGGGAGAAGGTTCACCTCAGAACACCTGAGTGAAGGATTGAGGGCTCATCCTGGGGCCACCCCTCTTGGGGAAGCAATTAACATAAGAATTAAAACAGCATCAGGACAACCCACATTTCCCATTTTTTGTTCAGTTAAAAAGGCTCTTTTGCTCAGATATAACAATTATGTAAATTATAAAATATGATATACACTTAACATCTAGTCTATCATATTCGTCAACTTAGACAAAGTACGCCACCATCTATCCTAACTTAAAGAGTTTACAATTCTGTCTCTGAATTATGTTAATTTTTAAATTTTATTATTATCTGAAATCCATCTTTTCAAATCTGGAACATCTTTAATGCTAAACAACTTAAGTTCAATTATGAGACTGTAACTAGTCTTCAATGCTGTCAGAGATCTGAGAAGGAATTAAGTATTACCTGAATATGTAGGAAGCACAAAATCATAGCTTCCAAAACTATACAATTTATAGAGACAGTTGACTGCCTGGATGGTCCCCTGATTTTTTATAATGTTGGAGCATCTTTCTTCAGCCTTCTGGCCCAGAACCATCTGATAAACCTTAAGAGAAGCAAGATTTATGAAGGACTAGCTTACTCTGTATTGGCAGAGCTTAGCAGTTGACTATCCCATATCTGTTTGTCCTTTTTTGGACAGTATTTTTGTCTCTAGATGAATTAGGGCAATTCTTGCCCAGTGGCTACCTTGCCACACTCCTGGAGGTAATGATGTTCAATATCTTCTTTGAAATGGAATGGGGATACTGTTAAGAGCACACATGTCTTGTAGTCAATTGATCTTAGTAATGAAATAATATTAAATAACATATTCTGTGGATTTCTGATACTTTTAAAGAATGAATATGAATAATATACATTATATATATTAACTGAATTGTCAAACATTGATTATTCTTAGTTATTTGAATAATCTTGAAGACACTTGTTGTAATTAACTAAATTAGAATCTAATATGACCATGAGTTTTAATATGTGACTATTAACTTACATTACTTAATCATCTTAAACAGCTTGTAACAGTAGCTATTATAAAGACTGAGTCTAATCCTTTGTATTCTTAAATTATTTACCTAGAAAAAATGCCTATTTAAGAGTGACAATATTAATATAAATTGTGCATCAATATATAAAATTTTATATCAATGGAAACCTTAAACTTGTATCAGTATGTAAAATCTGTACCAATGTAAGAAATTGTAACTTCAATTTTGCTTCAAATATAAAGATTTTTATCAGTGCAAGATTATGGCTATACAATAATTTGCTTAAGAGTAAATTTAATATCCTATCCATATTTATCTATTTCTTTAATTTATTTAATCCTACTATATCTCTCCTTTTCTTTTCCACCCCTATCCTTCATCTAAGAAGAAAGAAAGAGAAGAGGAAAGGTAGAAGTCCCTGAGTCTAAGTTCTCTAGCTTCCTCCCTGTCCAAGGCTACCACATTTGTAAATTATCCCTTAAATGACAACATTTCTATAATTCATAAAATAACAAGAATCATCCACACCAACCTAAGGAACTAGGAAGATGATCTTTTCCTTGCTTCTGCCTGAATTGGGGCAAAGAGTTCCCTTCTAGGGGCTCAGAGGGAAACAGGAAAATTGGCTTTGTTAAAGGAAGGCTAGCTTGCATCCTTTTTTGGTCATTATATTCTGTGTGTGTGTGTGTGTGTGTTGGTGTGTGTGTGTGTGCTTATTTCTACCTTCTAGTGGTTCCAGGCATCCCTTAGATTTTGGCTAATGATTGCCTCCATCCTCTCATAACTTTCTCATT
>JADRCC010578464.1:0-12243 GCA_019843855.1 Hylomyscus alleni
AGAGACAGAGAGAGAGAGAGAGAGAGAGAGAGAGAGAGAGAGAGAGAGAGAGAGAGAGAGAAATTTGGGAATAAATAGAAATAAACCTTTTTGTCCACAGTTGGTTTTTGTCAGTGCTTGGTTTTTGTTGGTTTTGCCAGACTTGAGCAGGAACTGTTTATAAGTCTGTGTGTCCTCGAAAACTCAGGCAAGAAAAAGTCTGTGATGATTATGTACAAGCCTCTACTTTTAATTAGATTTTATTCCCTATAGTAGCATGAATATTATTTTAAGACAATATTAATTTATAAACAGCCTATCTCATTTAAAATCTAAATCAGATTACATATTTATTTTTTGTTCTATATTTACATTGTAATGTAATTTTAACATTTCTCCCTTCTACCCATCACTGGAACATACACATAGACCCTTCTATTCTCTCTTTCAAACTCATAATTCTTTTTCACTAATTGTTATTAATGTACACACAAAAATGTGCATTCCTAAAGACAACTTTATCATATAATGTGTATACATATGTTTTCTGGGCTCATCATTAGGATAGATATTAGAACACTATTATTTAACATGAAAACCAATGGCGTGTTTCTAATCATGGAATTCTCAGAGAAGCACACACTCACACATACACACAAACATACATATTTACACAGATATGTATATATATAGAGAGAGAACTTAGCTTGCAGTTATAATTTTAAGAATTTTTATCATAAGCTCTTTTTATACTTGGGCCAATTTAAAAATATAAAATAATTTGTAACCTAAGCATTCACCTTTATAGAAATATATCAGAGTTATTGCTTTCACAATTTGAAATACTCTTTGTTTAATGAATTCTTTAAGTATCTCAATATTACCACCAACAGTCAGCAGATGAATCACTTGAAGAAGCAGTTGCCATAAGAACCTGAATTCAATTCCCAGTACCCATATCTAGAATTTCCTCGTTCTCTTCTCTATGAGGCAGTGTAAATGAAATGGATATTATATGCAAAACACATACAAAGGGCTGCAGAGACGTCTCAGCAGTAATTTCACTGGTTGCTATTCCAGAAAACCCAGATTCGATTTCCATGACATATGTGATATCTCACAACAATCTTTAATTCCAGGTCCAAAAGATTTGACAGCTTCTTCCACAGGCATTCCACTCAAGTAGTACACAGATATGCATGCAGGAAAAATATTGATAGAGATAAATTAATAAAATAACTTAAAAATTAAATAAATGTATCCAAATGTAGAACCACAGGAAGTAAATGTCTACATAAATTCCTAAGTAATTCCAATTTAACCAGTCTTAAATATCTGTTCAAATGAGACAGTTGAATCTAGTTTAAATTACTTTGACAATTAAAATTTTTGTAGAGGTTAGTAAAACCATTATGAAGCTTAAATGTTAGGAATGTAGCAATATTTCAAATCCAAAGGGGCTAGCAGCATTTAGTAGATAGATGAGACGTTTCGCACCTCTTAACACTATGCAAATGCAGATGAAGGCTTGTCACTCATGCTTACAATATGTAGAAACTCAACAAAAAATAATGTGAGCTTTTGAACTAAAAATAGTTTGTAAAAGTTAACATAGCAAGAGAAAGGGGGTAAAAAGGAATAACTCGGGAAGCGGGAGACAGAACCAAATTTGTTTTCATTAGTAGTTTTTTAAAAATGTTCCAGCCCTGAAGTGAAGGCATCTGAGAGGCAGCCTTGACTCCTTTGCGGCCAAAAAAAAAAAGTAAAATAAATAAAACATTTTGTTTTGAAGGTAATTTTAAAACGAAGTTGTATAGCTCAGTAGTAAAGCAATTTTTCATTGTTTTTATTCATTCACTTTACATCCCAATATCAACCCTTCTCCTCCTCCTAGTATCCCTTCACATAAGTTCTTTCTGCATTCGCCTTAGAAAGGTAAGCCCCCCTCTGAGTATCAACCCCCCACATCTCACCACCTCACTCCCCACCTTGCACATCAAATTGCTGCAGGACTAGACACATCCTCTTCCACTGGGGCCAAACAAGGCTGTCGATTCAGAGGAGCTGGATCAACAGGTAGGCAGGTAGGCAAGAGCTCAGAAGACAGCCCCTGCTCCAGTTGTTTGGGGATCATGCATGAAGACTAAGCGGCTTATCCACTACATGTATGCAAGGGGCATAGGTTCAGCCTGAGCTTGCTCTTTGGTTGGTGATTTAGTCTCTAGATGCCTCCAAGGGTCCAGGTTATTTGATTCTGTTGGTCTTCTTGTGGAGTCCCTGTCCTCATCGGGTCCCTCAATCTTTAATCCAACGTTCTGTAAGACTCTGATGTACATCTACTGTTTGGGTTTGAATCTCATCATCTCTTTTTACTGGCTGTTGAGTGGAGCCTCTCAGACTACCATTATGCTAGGTTCCTGTCTGCAGTCACACAGGAGTATCATTAATAGTGTTGGAGAAGCATGGAATTCATCTCAATCTGGGCCAGTTATTGGTTGGCCATTTCCTCATACTCTGCCATACACATCTTGTAGGCAGGACACATTTTGGGGAAAAGGCTGTGTGGGTGGGTTGCTGTCCTTATCCTTCCACTGGTAGTCCTGCCTGGCTACAGGAAGTGCATTTCAGAATCCATATCCCCCACTGCTAGGAGTATTAGCTAGAATTGTCTGTCCCCTTAGACTCTCCGGATCCTCTCCCCATTCCTGGTCTGGGGAGGACCCCAGCCGATCTCCCTTCTCTCTCCTCTGTTTTTCCCTCACATGATTTCCTCCCTGGTTCTTTCTCCATACCCTCACCCACCCAGTTACCTCCTTTCATTGATCTCCAATATCTATTTTGTTTTTCCTTCTGAGAAAGATTTGACCATCCTCCCTTGTACTCTCCTCGTTATTTGGCTGTGGGTCTGTTGATTATAGCACGGCGTAGTAAAGCATTTGACTAGTACAGAGGACATCCTTGTTAGATCTCCAACAAAGAGAAGAGGAAGCTCGGTCATCCCTTACATCCCTTTCTATGGGAAAATGGTGTTTCTCTTCACAATTTATTTAACTTCTCATATTTTAATTGAACAAACTGTGAAATCTCTCTTAAACACAAATGACATTGGAACAGACAGAATTCTACAAGGATCTAGCCACAGTTTTCTGTTTACATTCAGCTCCTAAGAATATAGACTACCCTTTAGGCTCTCAGAATTAGAAAGTAGATTCCAGTTAACACCTAAAGGTCAAAGCAAGGAACTATGTAAGATGAGTAATATACTTTCCACAACAGAATGAAAGCAGAGCTTATGTATCTAACAGAAAGGAAGAATTCTTCAGAAGCATAAGAACTCTTCATATCCTATTTCACCAGCACTGGATTAATGCTAAAAGGAGACACTAAATCAACAGTAAACTAATGGTTGTTTTCCTTCAGAAATTCTAAGCATTCCTTAATGAGTTTTAGAAATTTTGGTTCTTGTGAAAAGCCCCAAATACAGTACACCTGACAGAGTAGCAGGAGGCTCAAAGGGCTACCATTTTTGTGTGTGCTGTGACAGGAATGAAGTACCTCTGAGTCCCTGTTGACCTATACATGCTTCAGGATCATTCTCTCCAGCATCTGATCACATCTGGGATTTCCCTTGTTTTCATGCTTTGATAACATCCTGCAACAAGTCAGGGCTTTGCGTGGTCTGTGATTCAGAACAGTGCAGGGATTACTGACAATGTGATTTATAAACCTTGTTCTGCCTTCAGCATATGCCTTCATTAACTCTGCCGTACTTTGCGTAGGATCTAGATTGAGGCACTTACTGAAGTTTCCTATGTAATAGCATGATACTATGCTCTAAAAGGATGGAAAAGTAGCTGTGTATTGGTTTTCTTGTAATCACAACATTGGTAATTGTACTTTGCGAAGTTTCCAGCATAAAACCTACTACCTCTGAAAATATTGGGCACTGAAGAACAGACTGACTTCTATGTTTAGTAGAAGAATAAATACAATGGAGAAGATTACATTAAGTAATGTTTTATTTCAAGCATGAGTTTACAGAAATTTCACTTCTAAATCTAGGTTGACAAAGGTTGTTCCTACTCCCTGTGGCACTCTTGTATCTGGCACGAACAAGAATGGTCCCCCAGTTGTGAAGATGAGATGTTGTTATCAGTGAACCGTACTGTGAATGCATCTAGAACTGCCTCAAAACATAGGAAGATAGGATTTTCAGCAAAGAAAATTTGTGGTGACCTCAAATCTGATATAAAAAGGAAATAGCCTTTCTTGGTTTATAAATTAAAATCAAATTAAATTATGACACATGTTGCAGTAAGAATTGAGCATTGGGTAAAAGCATCAGTTTTCAAGCTTGGAATTATTTTTCCAGGAAATTTGGAAATTCAATGCTGAGTCATAGGAGACTCAATTAATGTATTTGTTTTTTTCTCCTTAAAAATTCTGCCCTCCAAATGTTGAAAATAAAACAACTATTACTAGGTAACGTACAGTTGTAGTTGGCTTCACCCCAAAATGTTGTAGACTTAGGAAGGTAGCTACATTTCTGAGGAATTAAAAGAGACGCGTTCCTAGTTCTGTGTCATCCGTGTGCAGGTGTGACAATGTAAATTTGAATTAATTTTAATATCCACACATTTATGTCTAATTTCATGATATGACTCATGAAGGAAAACATAAATGTCACAGAGTAATATTATTACAAATCATTACTCTCCGCAGCTTTCCTCCAGATTTAGCCATCTTTGCAGTTTAGTGCTTATTTTTATTTCAGTCTCTTATAAAAAATACTTTAATTAAAATGTAATTACATCTGTCTCCCTTTCTAATAGGGACACAGGCAAGCATATGCATGAGTTACAGATGATTGTAAGCCACGATCTGGATGCAGGACACTGATCTCATTTCAGCTCCTCTGCAAAAGCAACAAGTGTTCTTAACTGCTACACCATCCCCATCCCTACGGCCATTTTTTGAGGAATAAAATCAAAGATTACATTCAAATGAATTGTGAAAATTCTGATGATATGCATGTCATTGTCCAATAAATTGTGCCATCTCTTTAAAATTTCCATCTGTAAATGTTTATTATAAATAGTGTAATCAAATGAGATGCTGAAAGTAATAATGGCCTCTAGAGGTTTGGATTTATGGCATAAAATCATTGATTTTTTCCAAAATACTAACACTTAAATTTTTATCCTTGAACAAATAATTTTAAGTCTATGGATATCAAGTATAGGATGATATTATTTTGAGCACTGAATGCAAGAAAGGAAAACCATCTAATGGAATTTACTTAATAAACTGATTGCTCTGAAGAGTTCTTAACCTTTATGATGGTCTGTGGTCATTCATTAAATTTTTAAAATATTATATGCAGATGTTAATATATATACACACATATATAATTTGTATATATACATGCATATGTGTTAATTTTATATATATAATATATATATATATATTTATATATATATTATATATATATAATTTTATATATATGCATATATATATATATATATAATTGCTTATATCCCTGAACAATTTCAAGATGGTCATGACATAAAACAGAACAAGTTATTGAAATAAATTCACTTTCTGCATTTTCTGGCACACATACACATACACACACACAAACACAAACCTATATACACACAGAGAGATGGAGAGAAAAAGAATGAGAGAGAGACTATAATTAATATGACAGATTTTGATTTCTGTGGACTGTTCATTTATCACTAAAGATCAATGTGCTAATTTCCTGAACAGAATTAAAAGGCTCTGAAAATGTTTTGCTTAGATTCAATATTATTTTCAGCATTCAATCAAGTGAGAATGAGGCAAAGGTCATACAGGATGTTGCAAGACATGTAAGAAAGTTTTTTTTTTTCTGGTACATTTCCTTTGAAAATACATACAACTGCAGTAGAATATTATATTTTCTTTCCAATAAATGTTAAAAAGAACACAATTTTCTCCTGGAATTTTATTTATCATAACCTTTGGGAAAGGTCCTGCTTCTTCAGTTGCTTTATCTCCAAAATGAAAATAAGGATGTTTCTTATTATATGGACTACAGAAGTCACAATAAATGAGTGTGTACCTAAAAGTAATTGAGAGAGGAAATGTCAGATGCTAATGTGTGTGTTCACTACTGCTGTTGTCATGACGAATTATAATTTTAAGCAAAATGCATATTGGCACATAAGTACTCACAAATTGATGTTATTAACATTCGTATTAGTCTAAAGATTAATAGGAAAAACTGTTTTTGGCTTTAGGGTTTTTGTTTTTAACCTACTTTTTTACATCTTTAAAAATGTCCTACATTTGTGCCTTGCATCCCTACCGTGCACTCTCATGTGCAGGGCCTGCTTAGTACACTGTTTGCCACTGTGGGGATCTTGGTCAGCTGGTCATCGTAATGGTGCATGGGCTTTCTAGCTAGATAGCATTCCTATTTGCTTTTTTCCTTCCTGTGCCACAAGAGCTGGTCCTCAGGAACAAGACTTCCAGGTCAGCTCCTGCTTAGTTCCTCCTTGTCTGCAATGTGTAGTTCGTCAGCAGTACAGTCTTACCCACTCTCTTCATGATCCCAATACATAGAAACAGCACCCAAGCTGCACTTACGGATACTCAGCATCCCCGAACTTAGTTATGTATCTGTAGAGTCTCCTGTCTCTTCTCCTTCTCCAAAATCTAACCTGGAGTTACACATTATTGCTTATTCTGCACAGAATGACTTTTTTGATTTCTTTTTTTATTGTCACTTGGGTAATTTCTAATAAATCCTTGAAACCCGAAATCAAAACACGTATCCCTTGTGATGCTATTTTGTGAATGTCTGCATATTAAATGAATTTCTTTACACTTTTGTAAAACTCTGGAGAGTATTGTAGCACAAGAGACATTAAGAAGGCCTCCTTCTGCCAGGGCCTCAGCACTTCCACTTCATTTCATATGATAAAGTGTAGGATATGGATATTTGCTTTTCAGTGGATGATGAAACCAACAGACTAAAACACAAGTTCTGTCACTCAAATAGCTGTAGGCATTCAATTATGGTCTCTTGGTAAGTGGTTATGAAGATTATAGTGTGTGTGTGTGTGTGTGTGGTGTGTGTGTGTGAGTGTGTGTGTGGTGTTTGAGTATCTATATATTATATGTGTATGTGTTGTATGTATGTTATGTGTGTTATATGTGTGACCCTGAGTGTGTATGTTTGAGAGTGTGTGATGTGTGTTGAGTGTATGTGTGATGTGTGTGTTTTGAGCATTTGCTCTTTCAGTGTGTGTGTGTGTGTATGGCGTTTGAGTATGTGTATATGTTATGGGGTATGTTGTGCATATGTTTTGTATGATTTTGAATGTGTGTGTGTTCAAATGTGTGTGTGTTTGAGTGTATGTGTATGTGTGAATATGTATTTGAATATTTTTGTGTATCGGTGTGTGTGTATGTATGTGTCTGTGTGAATGCATGGTGTTTCAGTGTGTATACATGTTATGTGGTATGTTGTGTATGTGTTTTGTGTTAATTTGAGTACGTATATGTTTGTGTTGTGTCTGAGTGTGTGTGTTTGTGTGTATGTATGTGTGTGTGTTTGAATATATGTGTATGTGTGATATGTGTGTTTGAGTACTTTTGTGTTTCAGTGTGTGGGGTATGTGTGTATATGTACGTGTGCTTGTGTGTGTGTTGAGGCATAATAGTATATGCCATATGTTGTGAACTTCTCTTGCTCTACTCACTTCAGCAGCACTAATGCACAACGAACCAGATCCAATCTGTCTTCTTGCCCTGATTAGTCACACTTATTGAAGGTAACAGATCTTTCCTAAATATCATTGGCTGACTTCATGATGGGTTTCTGCTCAAATATCACCTCCAAAGGAAAAAAATTAAAAGTGAAAGAAAATCAAGTAAAGTGTACTCCCTGTTTTCTACATCTTAAACATTTTTCTCCCTCATATTTTACTTTCATTTCTTTCATCATTTCCTTCTTAATATCTTTTTAGCAAGCCTGAGAAAAAGCCCCATTAAATAGGAAAATACTATTTTCTGAGGTGCAGAAATTGATACACCAAAGAGTCTATGTATTAAATGATTTGATACATATTGCCAACTTTCCATCTAGAGTTACTTTATTGCTACCACAATCATTATGTAGCATGTATAATTTTAATACAGATGTATAATTACACCATTTATTGCAGCTATCACTTACTGTGTTCTTACAATATACCAATCACAGTGTTAAGTGCTATGATACATTAAGTGTATCTTTATGTGCATTAAGTCTAGCAACCTGCAGTCCTGCTCGCAGTGTAAGAGTGCCCATTTGGAGGTAATCTCATTTAAAAATCCCTAATCACTGAAAATAATGTGTTACATTTTAATTCAAAGTTTAATGATAGTGCAGCTTTTCATATTTTCACTCATCATTTTATTACCCTTAAAAAGAGTCTTCCCAGCACTGGTGTAGTAAAGTAGGACAGACCAGGTAATCAAAAACACGAGAAATGTATTGTCTCAAGATTCTGCAGGCAGGAAGTTCAAAATAACCACATCGGCCAAGCATTCTCTTCCAGGAAGCTCTGTGGAAAGAGGAGCTGCCATCTTCTTTCCTTAGGGGCGTGTAGTTCCATGTTCATCATTAACTAACTCCAGTGTTCACGTTCTTGCTGTGTCGGCCAGTTCTGTCGCAGCAACCATGAACTCTGTGCTCAGTCAGTTTAACAAGGACATCAGTCATGTTACATTACTTTCTTCCCCAAATGTTTCATCTTGATTTGATCATCTGCAAAAATGCTATTTTTAAAAGATCACATTCTTTTTTCTTTTAATTCACCAGCTCCGCTGACCTTCACACTGATGGAACACTCCTCACAGTCTTGAGTTGATGTCTGCGTCTCTGGTTTTGGCTCAAATGTCACCTCTAAAGAAAGGAATTGCCACAAAATAGAAATAAATCAAGTAAATTACTTCACACTCCACACAGACTGTACAGATATTCGCAGTGACTACCTGCCTGTCACAGTGAGACCCTCTGGAATTCCAACATTTTTTTTCAGCCCTCCAGTGAGTAGTGCTCGTAGAGAGGTAGCTTTGATAGAATCTCAGCTCATAGTTGAGATACTATCACATTGGTCTCATTTTCTCCGTTCGCTTGCTCCTTGACCCCTACGTGAGAGCAATCTCAAGTTATAAACACAATACACAAATATTCTCCTGATGACAATATTTTAAAAAGTTTTTTTCTTTTGTTAAAAATATTCTTTTCTTACACAATATATCCTAATATATTGTTTCCCCTCTGTCTACTCCTCTTAATCCACTCTCATCTTGCATCCCCTGCAGATCTACTACTTTCTGCCTCTTGTTACAAAGAACAGGCTTCTAAGCGACAACAACTAAACATGACAAAATAAAATATAAAGAAGATAAAGCAAAAACCAAAACACTGAACATGGGCAGATTAGCCCTACAGAAGATAAACAGACACAAGAGCATGAAAAAGAGAGGGCCACTCATTCACATTCTGAGTTCCATTGAAATACTAAGCTAAAGTATGTACCTTAGGACCTGGAATAGACACAACAGACCCTGCGCTTACTGGTTCATTCTCTGTAAGTTAATGTGAGCATTACTCAGTAGATTCAAAGGGGCTTTTTCTCCTAATAACTAATCTTAAACAACCACATTAAAATCGAAAGCATTGACCTAACTACAGTGTATTCTAATTCTATCAGCTTTTCTATTAGAAAAGCACACTGTGTTTGGGTTTCATGCCACTGCTTATCTATTTCTGTCTCAGTTTTCAAACATTCCTTTATATCTGAAATTGTCATTTTTCAAAGATAATCTGTCAGGAGTTGCACAAATAACCATCACTAGGTATTTGTATGGTAGTCTCATGATCATATTGGGAAACTGAATTCCAGATCCCAAACAGGTGTGACCTGTACTCACCAGGCCACCATCACTTACTCCAGATGAACTCTCAGTCTCCTAGTTATGGTGTATATGTAACGTTCTTCTACTGTACTGCTAACAATTTCCCTCTTTTCTACTTTCAAAAGTGAATCAATACAAAAAAAGGGAAAGTGAAACTAATTAATATATATATTATTTATATACATATTAATGTATGTATGTATGTATT
This sequence comes from Hylomyscus alleni, assembly GCA_019843855.1. Taxonomy (NCBI): domain Eukaryota; kingdom Metazoa; phylum Chordata; class Mammalia; order Rodentia; family Muridae; genus Hylomyscus; species Hylomyscus alleni. The sequence continues at coordinate 10,145 of JADRCC010578464.1, forward strand.
TTCAAGTAGGTAATGGAAGTCTGTGCTTTGCATATGCTGTAAACTTCCTTGGGAGAGGGAACACCAAAGATTTTTCAGAGTGACTAAAGTTAACCCCATTAGTGACTAAAGTTAACCCCATTCATTACATAGAACACTTTTTGTGGATTTCAAGTATTTAACTTTTCCTTTTGTTTCAAGTAATTTTGCACTAACTTGTGATTTTCTATTGGGCTTTTTTTTGTGTGTGTGTTTTGTTTATTGTTAGGAATTCTATAAGAAGTATAATTCTCTTCACCCCAGTTTTTGCTTGGTCATTAATTTGTTATCAATAAAGACCAGTGGCTATCAACCTATGGGTTGGGACCTCTTTTGGGGGCTAGGGGTGAAAATGACCCTTACTCAGGGGTTGCATATCGGACATCCTAAATATCAGATATTTACATTATAATTCATAATTAACAAAATTACAGTTATGAACAGCATAACAGTATTTTTGTTGTTACAGTTATGTAACAGCAAAAATACTGTTACAGTTGTGATCACTAAAACATAAGAAGCTGTATTAAAAGGTCACAATATTAGTAAGGTTGAGAACCACTGATATAGAGTATGGATTATATCTGGGGATTATAATCTATTGCTATGATTAGTATGTTGATATTTTTTCCTCAAATATTCCCTCTTTGGAAATAGAAGCATATTCAGCTGCCTCTGTGTTGATCATTATAAATACTTTTGGTTACTTTTTCACTGTTGATGTATTATACTTTAGTATAGTTGTGATTTTTCCCTGTTCAGTGCAACAGATGAGCTGGTGTAGATGAGTTTCTGGCTCTGTTATTTACTAGACAGTAATCCATTATACAAATGTTGCTAGTTTGCTCATCCTACTATAGATTGAAGACACCTTGCTCAATTTCAATCTTATATTCTGAATATAGTACTTATAAGTGTACTCATAACTGGTTTTGTGAGAATATATTTTATTTCCTTAAAATGTCTTGTGTAAATTCATGTGTAACCCACAGTAAGATGTCAATCTTTACAAAGTAGTTGTACCATTTTTCATTTCCAATATCAATGATTAAACATTTGAAGAATGTAGTTGCTGGAAGGTAAAAAAAACACTCATGAAAGAAATCAAAGGACATAAAGCAAATGGAAATGTATGCAATGTTCATAAAGTGGAGAATTTAAAAATTTAAAATGTCAAGTCTCCTAATTTAATATAAAGGTAGAAAATAATACTGTTCAATCATCAAATTTATACAAACAGTGAATAAATACATTTTTATAATTCACAGGAAGGATACAAGCATTAAGAGTAGCCAGGATAATACTAATTGAGTGGTTCAAGGGTGAAAATCAATTAAATAAACACATGCACACACATGCACACACACATGCACACACACATACACACACACACACACACACACCTTTTACTATGTAATTTAAACTTCTAAAAGGATAATTCAAGAAGTCAGTGATGCATAATAAAGTTTAAAAACTGAACTGGGGAGGATCCAGGAAGAATTGGTGAAGATGAACACATAATTAGATTATTTATATAAAAGAATGTATATTTTAAGTAAAAAGACAAGTGAGTTTTAAATATTGCTGACCTTCGATGAAGTAGTAACGTCCATTCTGTGAAAAATATAAACCATTTAATAACAAATATGCTAGGAAATTTGACCACTCATAGAAAAAGTAAATTGTGGCTCACATTTAATATTTTATAAAACATTGATTTAATATGGATTAATAGATGATGCATATAAAATATGCTATGAAATGATAAATCCTCTGAAACATTACCAGTAAGTCTGTATGACCTCATGTCTGTTAAAATGTCTATAAAACCACTATTTTTAAAAGACATACTCATTCTTAAAACTAACAATATTTAGCACTTTTAAGAAATAACACAAGGCAAACACTAAGAAATATATTTTGCAGGTTATCTGTGACTTTATATGTAAAGAATACTTAAAACTCTACAAAATAATCAGGCAGATTATAAAACGAATATCAAACTGTCAAAACTGTTGTAAGGCAAGCAGTCAAAAACATTAAGATATTCAATTTCCATGAGTGCTGGAACATTTAAGTTG
>JADRCC010578466.1:0-24605 GCA_019843855.1 Hylomyscus alleni
CAAACAAACGTGGTATAAGACTAAACAGAGAGTTCTAAAAAGACAAAGGATGGATGACCAAGAAATGTTAAAGGAATGTTCAACATTGTTAGCTATCAGGAAAGTGAATTTAATACCAATTTGAGGTTTCATTTTACCCAGTCAGAATTGTCAGGATTATCAAAACAAGTGTCAACAGATGTTTGTGAGGGCATAGGACAAGAGGAATCTTTAATTTTCATTGCTAGAATTGTGAACTGGTACAGCCAATATAGCAATGAATGTGCTTCAATAGGATGAAAATAGTTCTACTGGTAAATCCAGCTATAGCACACATGGTTATATACCCAAAGGACTCTACATCCTACTACAAATATATTTGATCGTTTATGTTTGTGTCTGTTTATTCACAATAGCTAGACATCCTAACAGGGGAGATTCTCTCTCAGCTGATAAACAGATAATGAATATGTGGTACAAGTACAGAATGAGATATTATCCAGAGTTTATGGAATGTGAAGTTTGGAGGAAAATGTATAGAGCATCCTGATTGTGCTAATCAAGGGCCAGAAGTATGAACATTGGGTTTCTTTTTTATATGTGAGTAGAGCTGTCAGATTTTAAATATGTATGTTTCATTTAGAATATGAGCAGAAGTTAAAGAGTGCATGAGAGATCAAGAGGGGAGAGTCTTCCAAGGAAGGGAAAAATATAGCATATACGTATAAATGGATAAAAAGATTCTAGAATGAGAGCATAGGGTAAATGAGAAAATACAAGGAGGGATACCTAATATTAACAGCTTTCTAAAAATCTGTATTGTGAAACTGTCCCGCAGTTTCATGAACCTGGTGCTCTCTGCCGAAAGGAGAGAAAACCTGAAAGATAGAGTTCGAGAACAAAAGAACACGAAGCCAAGTTGCATCCCAATCAAGGCTTCAAACTTTACTTTTTGAGATTCAGTATTTATAGAAAAGCAAGGTTGGAATCTCTAGGTAGTAGTGACATTTGCACAACATAAACAATTTGGGAGGAGTCAGGAAAGAGTCAAAGGAAGGCCAGGTGTGGCCCCTGAGGGTGGTGGCCCAGGATGTCTGGCCGACCTTGGCTTTAGGGAGAGGCCTGAGGCATAGCACACAGTGGGGGGAGGAGGCCAAGGGCAGAGGTCTCCAGGCTGTCAGTCCGTTTACACCCAACAATGTCGCCAATCAGCACACATGCCAGTCAGCAGGTCTCAAAGTCCGAACTCAGAAGGGCAGAACTCAGAGCAGTCTTTTGTTTTGAGAACAGCAGGAATGATCTGGCGGTCTCTGGTTGTAGACTCTGGAGTCTGAGCGGAGGCAGAAGGAAGGGACCCAACAGTATTGGTAACTATTATTCTAGAATATTCCTCAAACATATTTAGTAGTTACCATGGAATGTGAGAGAGAATGTTCCAACTAGATAGCATATACTACTAAGTAAAATTCCCAGTATCAGGGATAGGTTAAATATTTTTTGAGTCATTAATTAAAGTGATCCCACAGTCATAGGACATTGTTAATACTATTGGATACCTTCTGCAACCTGGTGTAAAGATAAGGCCTTGTTGTTGATGTCTCTGTATTCTTTTGTCATGACCTAGAGAAATCAAGCTGGTGTCAACTAGAGGTCTCATCTCTATTGACTAGTCTTCATAGTGATGAAAGGGGCTCTGAATGCCACTAGAGGAGAAAATTAATCGTCAGTTTTACCCAGGTATGAACCTTGAAAGTGTCTGGAAAATATACTGGAGCAATAGAAATACAAATGTTATGGAAGTAACAGAGCCCAATGTTGTTGGATAGAAGGCTCACTCTATGATATGAAATATACATTTTCATATAGTTAATAAGGACGTGAACCTGATATTAGATAGGTAATTGGCACTATGGGGGAAAAAACCTACTTCCATTATTCAGCTATATGAATATAGTAAAAAAGACTTATAAATGCTACATTACTATACCCATAGGTCCATCCATCTCAACCATCATCAGAAAAGGGTCCCTGGCAGTACATGGGAATTAACTAAGGACCACAACTGGATAGTGTACAGACAATAAAGGACATTGGATCAGTCCTAAATGGGATGACTTTATCAAACCTCTCACTTCAAGGCTGAGGAATTCATGTCTCTTAATTCCTAAATATTTGTCAAATTAATACAAAAAGAACAACAAGCTGGTAAGAACAAACACTTGCCAGTTCTGAAGTTCTGTCAACCTAGAGACTTTATTTAAAATGATCAGTACATGTATCCCAAGAACTCCTGTGTAATCCACGTCTTCTTGGTATCTGATACAAACTCTTACCACAAAGCCTACATATAAGTTTGTATTTCTTAAATGTTTGGAAAATAAGAGCACTGTTGCTCATTTCCTCAATCTAAACGTTAAGCATAAAATAGATTTGGAGATGATTTACTTGTCATTGTTAGTAAGATAACATATCTTCCAACTCTGTAACATATTATAAAGCACTCAAGAAAAGAACAAAATGAGGTAGTAAAGAAATATAGAATGTAATTCAGGAGAAAAATGAACCGTGCTAAGTGATGGTAAAGATTCCCTTGATTGTTCCAGTTTATTTTCCCTTAGAGATTTTTAACTGTGAGAAAAGTGCAGGTATTAATTGTTCTAAGCTGAGTTTCATTTTTCTTTCAGATATGTAGGATGCTTGCTGGAGCACAGACTGCAACACTTCAAAATATTTATGCTACTCAAAAACTGTTTTGGAGTGTGTTCATTCCTGTTAGCCCTTTGATTTGTTGGAGTTCTAGTAAAGAAAAATGAGCTTGCAAGCACCTTCTCTTAACCTTCCTCCCATGTGTCTTTGAAACTGATTCTCTCAAAGACAATGGGTTCTCTTGTTATGCTCCTAGCCTTTGAGACAATGATAGGGCTCTCCAACCCTGTGTCAGTCTGCCTTCTTCCTGTAGGAGTTATGTTGGCGGAATAACAATAATAGTATGAGAGATAACACAGGGGATACCTGTGAAAAGAGGATGAAACAATAAGCCCGTGGCTTGAAGGGCAGGCTGCATTCTTTCATGGAAATCTCTTTCCAGTCCAGCTAAGAGTCTTTGAACAGCTTCTCTGGATCATTTGGGTATACAGGCAGACATTAGGTCAGGTAGCATTTGTGCGGGTTAACAAAAACAAGTTCTTTGGAAGCACTCCCTGGATTCAGTGTGTTCTCAGAGCTGACCTGCTATTGGCCAGAGGATGCCTGCATATCATGGAGGCACTTCTGAGGAAAAGAAATTGTTAGACTGCTCCCACTGACAGCCATGCAGAGACTCTGCAGGCAAACTTCTGGACGAGCTCCAGTCATTACACGTTTGGAAAGAGTTTCCCACAAAGGTATTTTGTGCATGAATGGTCTGGAGGAATAGGTTTCTAGATCAACTGGTGTGTAGCTAATTTTGAAAAGTCAGTTTACCATAACAATTATTTTATGGGCTGTAGAGCAGATCTCATTAAAGAAAGGAGAGAATTGTAAATTAGAGCAGACTGAAACACATTAATATGCTTAATCCCACTTTTCATAACTGACCCTTACAAATAGGACTAAGAAAAACATCTTTATCTTATTCCTTCTTTTTATTTAAAAAATTTAAAAACGTAATATCCAGTAGAGAATTTTCAAATATGCTTTATCTCATTTTCTTTATTTGGTTATTAATAAACATTTACAAAATGCCTACTACAAATTTGTCCTAAAATCTCTCCAAAGGTATCCTAATTATTTCACCAGCTTACTCAATTATTTTTGCCTCTTTTGTTTTGTAGAAATATTTAAAATTTCTGATGTATCAGTATTTTATTTCTCCAGTGGCTGCCCACTTTCTTCTAAAATCTTTGGAATTAAACCCCAGTTGCCTAAGGCAGTTCTTGATAGCTATTAGAGAAAATAAAATATGTATGCCCCATTGTTTTGCTTTAACAAGAGGACTCAATATATTTGGTCTCTTTTTCTTCTATTTCTCTTTCTTTCTTTTGTTTCTTTTTGATTCATTTAAAAATATAGTCCATGTGTATTTGGGGAAGCTTGAAAATTTTATAGCATATATCTACTGTTGTTTTTCTCATTCTGTATCAAACTTTCTCCAGTCACATGTATTTGTGCTTTCCTTATTATAGAAATATAATAAATATCTATGCAACATACTAGGGCTATAAGCTAATAAGATACATTTTGTTATGGGGAGCCCATCAAAGATGACTACTCACACACAATTCATAGCCAATTAAAAGTCTTTATTCTAGCTATTAGAACTATAGTCATATATTAGGAACTAAAATATAAAGCTTATAGTAGAGTATTTTTAAAGACAAATATCACATTCTGCTATCTCACTAGGTTTGGTACAAACAAGTTCTATAACAGATTAGCTGGGGCCTTTCAAGCTTAGGTTATTGCAATAGAACTTGAAAATTGCCCATGGGTTTTCCTTGTCAAGGAGGACAAACTCTAGTTAAACCTAATATGGCTTCACCACGAAAAAATATGGAGAACCCTCTGCATTGTCTTCACAAGTTACACATTGTCCAATGTGAAGAGAAGTAAAAAGGTCTTTTAAAATCCTCTTTCCTTTATTTACTTATTAGTTCTGTAAATAATTAACCAGATATCTATTATAAACTAGGTAGTGATATAACATCTGGGCAGTTGAGTTAATATCATATAAGTTTATCTTTAATGAAAGACATAGACTTACACAATCTATAATCTAAAAATGCTTTAAAAACATACAAATTATACACTAATTTGGCTTCTCTTAAACTTTGAAATGAACCTGTATAAGGTACTATAATGAAGGTAGAAAATTTCACTGTCTTAGGGGAAATTTTGCCTTTATAACTTTTGCAGTATAACTCTTTCTGTGAACTAGAGGCAAATACGATATAATATGACCAAATTCATGAATTTGTGATATCTAGAGAAAACTTCTTCTATGCCTATTAAACACATTAAACATAAAAATTATTATTGATGTGTACCATGTGGTATTTGATATGTATGCATTGCCCTCTGTTCAGTGCAAGGAAAGAATATGCATCTCTTCAATTGTTTATCATTTTTATGATAAAAATTCAAAGCATATCTTCCAGCATCCTATAATATATTTATTAAATGCATATATAAATAGTAGAAACTCATGTTCTGACATTGCTTACTATAAAAAGTAACACCAGAACTGTTTTCTCTTCTCCAATTATACTTTCAATAAACATATCATTTATTTTCTGTCACCAATTTTTCTTTCATCTCTCTTTCTTCTGAGCTTTACCACTATTTTTATCTCAATGTCTATCAAGGTAATTTTTTAGTTTCCAAATATGAGCGAGACCATGTAGTTTATTTTTACTCTTTCTGTGTTTGGTTTATTTCACCTGACAATCTCTACTCCCCAACATGTTTTCACAAGTGGTATTCGAGTTGAGTGACATTCTGTTGGGTATACGAATCACACAAGAGGTTTTTTTTTTTTTTTCCACTTACCACTTGATAGACACTTTAGTTGTGCCTTAGCATAATAGCTCTCTTGATCATATTGATTTTATTTACCTTTCCTACATATCAAAGAGCGAAATTTTCAGATGGCCTAACAATTCTCTTTAATTATGTGAGGAATGCCTATATTATTTTCAAACTATCTATATTAATTTTCATATATTAAGAAAATGTGTGAAGAAATCTGCTGCTCAATGAAGATGTCTCTTTGTGTGTTACTCTGATTTACCTTTCACTATACTCAACTCTTCAATTTTGTTGTTCTTTTTCATGTTTAAATGGTGTCTTCTCAAGCCCTAACCAAATTCTTACTTTTCTTATTATACCATATAGTAGACAACCTCATGCCAGCCTCAGTTAGCATGTAACACAATCCAGTGTCAACTATGCTCACTGGCAGCAGATCATAACACTCCATATTGCAAACTCTTAAGAAATAGAACTGTGAGATATCATCCAACTTCATAGCTATTTAAAGTAAATTTTTATTTAAATAAGTAGTGGAAATAAGATATACTCATAATCACATATTGAAGACTTTATGATCTATGTCTTAATTCAAAAGGAATTCTGGCTATCATTAAATTCCTCTAAAAATAGCTGAGAGGTTTCAAAGGCATATAACAAAGATATTCTTGAAAGTAACTCCTTGACTCCAGAGAAAACTTCTTCAAAACATTGGTTTGCTGTTTTATTTTTGGTGATTGCTATTGCCAAAGACCACAACTTTTTTGCCAACATAATTTTGATATCTTATGAAATCTACACTAAATGCATAATGCTAAAGTCAGAAAGTAAAGCAGAAACAAAAAATACCCAAAATTCCATGAGGCAAGTGAATCATATTTCAGCATAGAAGAAATTTATATAATGAAAGAACAGCATCTTACAAATCAGAAAATCTACAAGGCAAAATACTGGAAAATCACTATTTCCATCACCACTCTGCTCTTTTGTTATGCAATATAACATAAGAAAGATTGCTAAGAAATAGAGACAACAAAAACTTTCATGAATGCCTGGAACATAGGGTAGGAGTGTTGGGCACATAGGATATCCTGAGATCTCACCTAAGTGAGGTCATTGAGCATTTGTATGTCTTAGTCCACCAACCCAGATTCATTGACATAGAAGCAATATTCCTTCCCCAGTCACAGTCAATTCTTATGTATATCTATACATAACACTAAGTTGAGCCAGATACTTGATGGTGGCTTATTGGCATATAGATGATTACAATAGGCTTATGACAATGTCCTTACATTTGTTGCTTTTACTGGTAGGGATAGGCCTTATAGAGTGCACCTACTAATCTTACATTAATAGATCAATTTATATAAGTGTCCATCAGACAATCTACTTGTCAAGACTGTCAGAAATAGGCCTCATATGTTTAGATAACATGTAAAATGTAAAAATATTTTATAAGGAAATGTCAATGACATTACATATTTCAAACTTATGGTAGCTTTCTTTTGGCCAGACTTAATATTAGCCAATGTAGAATTTACAAGGATTCTTGGAAGGAAATATCCTGTAATTTGGTAAGTGTATTTCCTTTTTGATTTTCTCTGTTTTTTTTTTTTTAACAGTCTATGGGTTGCCATATGGAAAAGTGCCAGTTATTCTAATTCCACAGCCTTAAGGACTGTCCTGAAGGTCCCAGTGTTTACTATTTTATATTAGCCACATATTTGCCTCCTGGACTTGTGCTGTCTCTGATTATCATGGAGTCATTAATGTTAACTGGGAGGACTTTCATTGAAGGAAGAAGGTAAAATATGTACATTATTATACAAGCAAGCCTTAGACCAGAGCAACTATCAACAATGTGGAGGCCACTCACACTGGCACTGTCCCAGGGGCAGGAACTGCCATTCTGCCCCTACAAAGGCCATACCAGACCCAGCAAGTCTCTTTTTGTCTGGTCATTTTGCCACAGACCCTTATCCTATACTACAAGAATCTTTATCTGACTCAAATTTTCCTAATCCAACTTTCCCTAGAGGTATTGCAGGTAAGGTCACTGTGTACTTTGTATGCAAGTAGGTAGCAAGGAATAGAGAAGCTATATCTAGGCTTATTGGTTCTGACCTATGAACATCTGAACAATTAGTAGCCCAATATTCTCTCAATAAAGCTAGCCAGAGATGACCACTAGTCATGGCTAAGTTGACCCTTGCCTACTGCTATGTAGGGCAGTGGTCTGTTCAGGCAACCTGGGCCCAGTCAAGTATAAGTCTAGAACCCCGGAGACCCAGTGGGTAATTTTTGCCTGCAAGGGACAGAAGGTGTTCAGCTATAACTCCTGAGTCCTTGACTCCTGTTTTAATCACAATCTGTCACAAGCCTGCCCACAGGAGATGTTTTGTCAGGTAGACAATGTCCCAAGCTCCCAACATTCAAGCTGGACCTTATCCCTAGTCACCTGATCAGAGCCAGGCATGCCTAGCCCCACAGACCGATAGCCCCATCTCACAATATAAGGGATGGTTTGCCCCTTCCCCTCTCTCTTGCTTCCTTTCTTCTTTTCTTGCTCTTTATCCTCTCTTGCCTTCTTCCTCTCTTGATCTCTTCTTTTCTTGCCCTCTCTATTCTTCTCCTCTCCTCTCCTCCTTTCCCTCCCTCTTTCTCCACAGTCATGACCAGTCCATTTTCTCTTTCCTATAATAAAATTTCTCACGACTATGTATTGCCTCCTTTTAAATAACTAATGTATAGCCCGAGCCTCAGTAGCAGAGAGAGACAAGGCCCCACACTGCTATAATGCAGAAGTGAGGTATAGCACCCCTGCAACTACTCCTAAGATGAGCCCAGAGACCATGGGTGCCATTAACTGGAGCAAATTACTGGTGGGGAATGTTGGGGTTCAGGAAATTGCCATACAAGCCATACATACGCCAATATCAGATAAGCAAGAGTTTATTGAACACATACCAAAATACTATACCTCCAGGACTGCTAAAAAAAATGTAGAAGCCTAATTCCAGTACTAGTCTGCTCTCAGTGTAGGCTTTTTGTAGGAAAAAAAAAAAGAGGTTCAAACATTTTAAGGGCACCATGGAAGCAGCTGGCTTACTAGACAAAGTATTACCAGCTAACCTATAAAATGAATGGTTCTGAGTAAGATAAATAGGGTGGGTGAGTGGTAAACAGGGGAATTTTAGAACACTGACATAACAGAGCATGAGTATTATAATCATAACTTTTTGGCTTATTAGTAGCATTCTTCAGTATCAGCTACAAAAAACCAGTCACTCATATATAGGTATATGAAGGACCACCAAGTGGTCAGCTCTTACTCAAAATATTGTAGACATAATTTTTTATATTGACATTTGATTTGATGGGTCCTACATAAATCTTTGTGGAATTTCTTAAGAGAAATGACCTTCATACAGAACATTCAAAACATACAGAACAAAACAGGGTATGTGGTCAGCATGTCCTTGAGTCAAGTCATTTCTCTGTATCAAATGACTGGCAGACATGTTACAGCAACAATATGAAATAACTGCCAGGTGTGGAACATAATGGATACAGCTATTCTTGATGGTGATGGGTAATATCAGACCATAACAGAGACAGGAATCATGAAAGCTGGCCCTTTTTTCTTTACCAGCTGCAGCAGTCAGAGTAGCAGGCTCTGCCCTTCACCTGGGAAGCATAGTAGAGATGAAGCTGATGGGTTCTGGAGTTTGGGAGGGAGAGCCAGCCTCAAGGGTATGAAAATAGGAGAGATGGTATTGTAACTTCTCTGCATTGAGGCATTATGGGCAAAGGGGAAATGCCTACCCTACCCTTCCCCTTGCCACATACAGCACATGGGAGAACAGGTCCCTGAGTTCATGAGATGAAAATAGTCATGCTTGCCTCTTACCTGGTGCAGCACTCTAGAGAACAGGCCTAGAACCTTGCCTTTAAAGTGGTTGTTGCATGTGAGATTGCATTGAGAGTGGGAGCACAGGAGAGTCTACCCTACTTCTTGGCTGCTGGACTATTACATGCATGAAGGAGAGTTATTCTCCATCATCACTTAACATGACAGGCAGGAGAACTGGCTCTGGGGTCATGAGAGTAGTAGAACTGGCCATGTGCCTCACCAGCTGCAACACTTGGGAGAGCAATCCCTGCACCTCACCTGAATAACAGGGTTGTGCTGGTCTTACTTTTGAGGATTTGCTGGTGAGCTGGCTTCAAGAGTCTGAGACTAGAAGAGTACACTACCTCAGATTCAGGCTCAGATCCAAGACTTTGAAATGGTCCACTCCAGCATCTACCCCATGAATGAAGGGACTGGTCCTACAGATCCAAAATTTATAGGATCTCTATAACAAAGGGCAATAATAGTATATCTAAGAGAAGTCCTGGTGAGTTTCCAATATTGACCATTCATATTGAGTTTCATAGCAGAAATGAGAGACCTCATACCAGAACAACAAGCCATTGCAATGAACATTGTAAGTGAAGAAGTGTGGACAAAAGGTATATTGTGAGACACACTGGGACTCATTACAGCTTCCACAACAAGAATTGTTTTCTCTGTTGGGGGCAGGGAGGATTCAATGGTGGAGAGTGGGTTCCAAGGGATGGAGAGACAAGTGGGATTGTGGTGCATGATGGGAAAGTCACAAAGAAGCAATAAAAAGTAAACAAAACAAAATAAACCAACAAAAAAAATTCCTGAACCTTTCTATCCTAATCCCACAAGGCAATATTTTTTTCCAAGTTATACTGAAAATGAGCAATGTGGTGTGATAGTGAATGAAAATTCATCCAAACCCCATGGGTTACCAAATTACCTAAAGTTGTTTTACGTTTTGCGCTGTAGGATTTTATAGGACTTTTCTTAATAAAATTGTGAGGTATTAGCTTATTAAGGTAACTAGTTTTACTGAGCCATAGTACACCAATGAATTGTATACCTGAGTCTTTTACCTTGTGTGTATTAATCTTCCATACTCATTCCCATATGTCTATCTATATGTGTTTTTGAAGCTTTGCTAGCTTTGCAGAACACTCAGAGTTTAGCATTGTGTCATCCATGTAATGAAGCATTTTTATAGTTGGGTAGACAATGTAATAAATCAAAGTCCTGGACCACCATCACTGGATAAACTGTAGGCCTCTGAAGGTAACATTAGGGAATACACTGAAGGTCTACTGTTGACCATTACAAGTGAGTGCAAATTGGTATTTGAGTTTTGCAGCCCAGGTGTATTAGTCACTGCTCTATTGCTGGCTGTGAAGAGATACCGTGACTAAGATAATGCTTATAAAAGGAAATGCTTAACTGGGGGCTTGCTTCCAGTTTCAGAGATATAGGACAGTGTCACCATGATAATAGGAAGCATGGTGGCACACATGGTAATAGAACAGTAACTGAGAGCTACATCCATCTTGATCTGCAGGAACAGAGAGAGAGAGAGAAAGAGAGAGGGGGGAGAAAGTCTCAGCCAGAAGAGAGAAAGAGACTTGGCCAGGTATAGGCTTTTGAAATCTCTAAGCTAACCCCAGTGACATACTCATTCAAAAAGGCCACACCTACTTGAACAATGTCACATCTACTAATCCTTCTCAAGTAATGCTTCTCCTGGATGACCAAACACCACATATATAAGGCTGTTGCTGCCATTCTTATTTAAAGTAACATACTAGGGAATACATACAAATGTAATAACATGATCAAATACAGCATAGAAAGATTCCATTGCTAGGATCAATTGTTACTCGTTAGAATAACATTGGGTACAGTATCACCTTTGGATGAATTACCATATTTACCTCCTTATAATCTGATGAAAGTTTCCAGGTGGTTTCCAGTGGTTTCTCTAATTAGGATACTGGTCTTTCAACAGAGCTCTGGGATGGGTAAGTAATCATTACCTTTCCTAGTTCCTTGACATTTGTTAATTTCATCACATCTTCAGGAAGTCTTTATCATTGGAAGTTTACCTCCTTACTAAGAAAAGGCAACATTATGTGTTCCCACTTTGACCAATTACATAGGAATATCTTTACAATTTTAGTCTATAGGCACCATTTTCTAATGTGGCATGCAATATGGACTTCAAAAATAAATCTATACTCTGAATGTTCACTTGTAGAAGAAAAATCCATAATCTATTCTCTTAGCTAGGCTAATGACCAATGTCTCCGAGAAGTTTCGACCTTTTAACTTGCACTGTTTTATCAACATATCCATCCACTGTTGTCTATTGTCAATGATGCTTTTGGGATTTGCCATGAATTGAGGCATACTCAAGTCTAGAATTTACCAAATATCAAGCTGCTCTCTACCTTTGCAGGGAACAAAAAAAAAAAATCTATAACTTGACATGGGGCCTATCATGATCATATTTGACCCTCATTCTCAGACATTTTCTGTCCCATTAAAGAATTACCTCGGGTAGATAGCACCTCAGTTGACCTCATTTCTTTATAGAAAGATGTGCACAATGGATTAATTTCACTTTCTTGCATTCCACTTCTTTTATCCCTGTGGTCAATTTCTGTCCAGGCTTTAATGTTTTACAAAGACTTACAGAGTAGCACTTGGCTTTTTCTCTTTTTTTCACACTAGAGATTAGTATAAATATTGTCTTGTTTGGTTTTAGGTAAGGCAGGTGAGATCCATGGTGAAAGGTTACTTGAAAAAGTAGAAACACTTAAAAGACAAATACATCACCAAAAGTCCAGTCCAACATGGGTGACATCTGGAACACATTGCACAACTAGTTAGCATCTCAACAGGTTCAGTTTGTATTCCAGCTAACTCAATTGGTCTGATCTTCTGTTATCTGGGTCTGATCCTCTTCTAGGTAGATCAGCTGATCTCTGCATCTTTCAGACAGCAGCATGGCTTCTCTGAGTGTTCTTCAACAGTTCTTACTGATTATATATGCTTGGACAGAGATGATCCTAGTGAATCCTGTCACCTTCAGGGACATCTGGAAGCTATTGAGTTGTTTATTCCATGAATTTAACCAGCTTCCCTATATAATAGGATGTGCTGTAAAGCTGGCTTACGTTCCCCCCCATTTGCCCCCAGAATATATTGTGCTTTACTGAGATTTCCTCAAAGATGGAATTTATAATTTAGGAGGAAATTCCTATACAACTCAAGGACAAAATTCCCAAATAACACAATATTTAAAATATTTGAAGAATAAATATTATCAATTGTATATCTACCTTCTGCCTATCATTAACATAAATACGTGATTCCCATATTTATTAGGGTGCTTAACATTAGGAATAATCTGGCTCCAGAATATAAGTCAAGTCAAATTTCGTTAAAACAATGTGTAGATCCCAGAAAAATGAATGGACTACTCTGTCTTGAAGTTTTGCAGATACTTTCGGAATCTGTTTTTCACTTTTACCCTTCTACCAAGAAAAGGTCTTGAATACATTTCCTGCATTTCATCAATTATCACTTTTTAGCTGGACAAAAAACTATTTAAAATGATCTTTATTTAAAAACACAAATCAACTTTCGTACATTAATTACAGTTAATATTTATAGATGTTCTAAACTGCCATGATATATATATAATTTTCTTAATTTTGTTGGGCTATGGAGATAAGAGTTTAGTAAATTGTATATAAAATAGACATTCCATACCCAACATCACTAGAAAGTTTGAATGTAGCTATATGACATTTCAGATCACAAAACAATTCATTTCAGTTTCTTTCCCACTTAGTCTATTCTTCAGATTCCACATTATAACTGACTAGCTTATGAGCACTGAGTCTCTATGCACAATGTGCTTTACAGTAAAATTAAAGATATTTATTTTGCAACTCAATATTCATAAAATAAATGGGTACCACATGACAAATCCATTTTAGAATTTCTTTTCTTTAAATTGTTTCTATTTCCTAAAAATAATAACATTCTCCTTTTCCGTGAAGTAAAATAGAACTGTCAAAATGCTTAGAATTTACAGCTGAAGTTATTGTATAATAATTGTAACTATATTCTTTCATGGGCTTGTTTTATTTCTTTTAATGTTGCTTTGATTTTTCTATTTTAATAATCCTTTATTTCAATACTCAACATTTTCAGAAACATATAGATATTCATAGGGAAATAAAAAGGAAATAACTAATTCTGTTTTCAAATTACAGTACATACCTTGAAGCATTTTCATTCTAAATGTGCAAAAATCAGTTTAGATTAAAAACAAGTAGAAGAAAAACACTGAGCTTGATAATGACATTTCAAAATATGAAGGATGACTGTGATGAAAGGATCTATTATTTTAAATTCTACTGATATTAACAAAATATATTCCGGCGTTAAAATGTGCTGTCAAATGGTTTTATTTGAACTGCAAAACTCTTGTGAGAGAAGTAATAACAAAATCTCAGTTAGTTCTTCTTTCCCCATAGATTTCAGGAACCTCAAAATACCACAAAAGTGTATTTTATGATCTGCTCATTTTGCACATAAAGTAGCAACATTAATTTCTTGATCACTGAATTGCATTGAAATTCTTATCTAGCTGCTCTTCTGCCTGTGAACTGTTACAACCTTCCTTAGATTATGGTGGCTCTTTTCTTCATCTATAAAATTAGGATAATGAAACACCTACTGCATAGTGTTATGACATGAATGACATAATTCAGATACAAAATAAGACCATAAAATACACAATTGTCATCCAATATTTTAACCACTCATCTTAGCAAAAATGGTTCTTAATTGCCAATGTGTGTCAAGGATACCAAATGGAAATACAGTTTATTGTATGTACTCTACAATTTTGTTTAAGGCAAAAGATCTAATTTGGGAGGTATGTTGACATGCTATGTTGGCTTTGAGGCTATGAGGAATGTTGTGAAGGATGATAAACAACTTGCATGTGATTTATATGAAGTAGCAAAACAATGACATCTTGAAGATCCCTAGTAAAACCTTTCAAAGTTACTTGTAGATGTGTAGATGTATCTTCAGCTTACTATTTGTTATTAGATATTGAACAGGTTATATATCTTTACCTTTAGGAATACACACATATGCATATGCACATGCTTATTATACATGCATATAAATACATATACATACACATACATACATATAAACACACATCCGTATATATATGATGTAATATATATATATATATATATATATATATATATATATATATATATATGGATGCAATGACTAATGAAGCCATGTATATCACAGGAATCTGAAAGTGGTAATGATAAACAGAGACACAAAACTCTCAGTTTTTTTCAGGAATAAACAAGTTTTATTTTTTCCAGTGTTACTTATATACTGTTTAGCAAGCTACTAGAGTGGTATTGTAATCAGAGCTTGGTCAAACCCTATCATTTACCACCCTAACCCCATCTAAATAATTCATTCCACAGTTCCATGCAAGCAGTATCTTTTAATCCTTTGTCTGATTTGTTCCTTCTGCACTTTCATGTTTTGTCCTTATTTTGTTATGGAACATATTTTTCGTAGCTTCTATCTCCTGCTTGGAATTTTCCACAGTCACTGGGAATCAAACATGTTCACTTATATTACGTAACCTGTTTTGTACAGATATCCAAGGAAACTAGATTTTAGAACATAACATTTATTAGTATTATTAATGTATCATCAGTACTAATATAATCATTACATTACGATTTTAATCAGAATCTAAACAGGACATTTAAATAAAACTCAAAAAAATTGTATTTGTAGTTTAGGCTGTCATGGATTAAGTCAAAATTACCTCCCAAATTTGGAGGTTTTGTCATAAATTTTACTTTTCACAATTTAAGAATGTAATGCATTTTATGTAATGTCTTAGTTGGGGTTTTACTGCTATGAATAGAAACCATGATCAAGGCAAGTGTTATAAAGGACAACACTTAATTGGGGCTGGCTTACAGGTTCAAAGGTTCTGTCTAGTATCATCAAGACAGGAGCATGACAGCATCCAGCCAGGAATGTTACCAGAGGAGCTGATAGTTCTACATCTTCATCTGAACGCTGCTAGCAGACTACTGGCTTCCAGGCAGCTAGGATGAGCGCCTTATAGTTTCCCCACACAGTGACACACCTATTCCAACAGGTCCACACCTTCTAATATTGCCACTCCCTGGGCCAAGCATATACAAACCATCACATGTAACAATAGTGATTTTGAAATAAATCTCAATTAATTTCGAAGGTCTTGTTTTGTCTTCATTTTGTACCATTACTTCACAAAACTCATGCTAGAAGGCATAGATAAAGCAGGAAGAGACAACCAAGAGTCTCAAACCTCAAGTTTAAATCTTTATTTCAAACCCTTAATAATGACTCCTGAGACAATTGAGCATTCTCCATCAGAATCTCTCTGCCCTAATGTGTACAGTAGAGATTACAGCATATGTCTGAAATGGCCTGCTGTATTTTAAAGTTGTGGATTCCTCAACTGAATTATTTTAGAATAATTGACAAAAGAAGCATGGAATGTATTATCTTAGTGGCCCTGGGAAAACTAATAAATTACCCCAATGAAGCACTCTTCATTTAATAAAATAGCATTATTTATAGGAGAAAAGCTGAATGGGTGTTGAAATATAATGGGTGTTGAAAATAATCTGTGCAAATAGCTTAACCAGCTCTAGACACAAAGTAGATTCTCAATGGATGGTACTTACTCTTTTTTGTTAAGTTACTAATGGAAACTCTTAAACAATTCTACAAATGCATTGTTTGTTGAAGGTAAAATGTCATACTGGTTCCCCTCACCCCCTCAAAAAAGTCCAGTGAGCCAGTGAACCAGTGAGCCAGTAAGCCAGAATTGAGAGGGGGAAATGGACATGTGGTATTACTATTAACCTAGAAGGTACTTGTGTTGATATCTGCTGACAAAGAGAAAAATCAGTTTTCTACAATGGAATTCCATTGGGTATACACTGAGTATATCAACCACACTTCAGGTCTGACTTCTGTCCAGGAATATTGACCAACACAAATGTAAACTCATGGTTGCATTATGAATTTTTATTGTTTTGTTCTGATTCTGCATTTTTGTCTTATTGTATTTTAGATTGTGTTTTGAATTCTTTCTTGAGGGTATTTGGGTCATTTTAATTTTAAAAAGGAAGGAAGAGAGAGAAAGACACACACAGAGAGAGAGAACAAAGTCAGTTTGGTAGGGACTGGGAAGAGTTGAGGGAAGAAAGAAAATATGATTGAAATATATTGTATATCATTTTGAATGAAAATATTGAAACAGAAAACAGAATAATAGAAATTTTAGGTTTTTTATTTTACTTTATTTTTATTTTTCTGGATTTGGTGTTTTCAGAAGAAAAATGCAGAAGTATTTGTATGAAACATTGTTACTATTACCACTTACTGATCAAACTCTCAGCAGAGATTTAGTTCTCATAGTATCACTGGAAAATTCTTGTTAAACTGAAGTTTTCAAATAATCAAACAGGGATCACCTTTAGCTTTGTCTCTAAATTCAGAAAAGTGCTAGATCTGTGGACTACTTTCTCCCTTTTGAATTTATTGGGGTCTTGACATTTTCTTCCATATTGATCATCTACTTGTCTTCTATCTTCCTATTTTAGGCCACTATAATTGAAACCAACCTCAAACATTCCAATCTTCTACCACATATCTAATCTATAACATCAAATTTTATTCCTATGATAAAACTTCTGAAATATTAAAGCCACTAACCCTCTTTCTGTCATGAAGAACACTAATCCTTATAATTTCAATCATTAGATAATGGATCTACCATCTGACTATTCTTTAAATGAACATCATAAAAGTGTTGTTGTATTATTCTCTTTAACTTGACCACATTGAATGTTTATCAAAACTGTCTTCCATTTATAATTTTTCTAACCCTGGTTAGCATCTTTACATTAGGTCTAATCATATATCTCAGTCTAGTTTCCTTGGTGTTTGCTTCTCAGTCCATTCTCTACACAGCAGTCAGAATTGTTCATTTATAACAGCTACCATATCACATGGCAAACGAGACTCAGATTTCATACTGGGTCTACATATTCCTTAGCTTGCTTGGAAAGCTTTTGTTTGCATGACTTACTCTAAATTGCCCTAGTTTTTTTACTCTTGAAGCCTTTTTATGTAACATTGATTGTGTCCTTTTGCTCTAAAATGTCTTTGGGGTGTGATAAAACTCAGATGTGTGCTGAAGACAAATGATAACATGAGCCTGTGGTTTTATACGTTCTTTTATAGATGGGTAGATAAATACTGTGTGAGATGTTCATCACAGGGCTGTAATGAATCCCCGCCATAACAATTGAACTGGCAGTTTCGCTGAGGCATGCAACTGTTCATTAGGAATGAGGGCCTCTGAGTTGATTAAGAAGAGATTTCAAGTAAATCTCTAAGTGTTTCTTATTAAGTTCAAAAGGGAGGTGGGAAATGGGAAATGGATATGGTAGACAGAAAAATAATAGCTCACAAATACATTTACCCTTAATTCTGCAATTTTGTGAAAGTTTTGTACATGTGATTAAACTACGAATGTTGGAATGAACAAATTAGGTTGAATTATCCCAGTGGGCCCAATCTAATTACATAGGTCTTCACAAAAATGGAGACATTGTTCTCAGCTTCATTCAGTCACAGAGAGAGGTGACCAGAAAGGATAAGCAGAGAAAGGATCTCTAGCTTTGAAGATATAGGACATTCACTTGAATTAATAAATATG
This sequence comes from Hylomyscus alleni, assembly GCA_019843855.1. Classification (NCBI taxonomy): domain Eukaryota; kingdom Metazoa; phylum Chordata; class Mammalia; order Rodentia; family Muridae; genus Hylomyscus; species Hylomyscus alleni. The sequence continues at coordinate 18,219 of JADRCC010578466.1, forward strand.
CATCTTTTCTAGAGGCTGGACCAGCAAAGGGAGTTATCGTTTCTCAATAGACACCAAAACTGAACCTAGATATTGATGACACAATAAATTTAACCCAGGGAAATATACATCAGACTGTTGAAAAGTGGCAAAATAGTAAATTTAAGAAACTGGTTACAAGATGATATAAATATATAAGAATGAAAAAAAAGCAGAATTAGAATGTTCTTGTACCATAACTACTAAGAAAATCACCCTAGTACATTTAACATCTTTGAGTGTAAATATTTTATCTTTAAACCTGGGCTATAGCAGTGTACATAGTTGGATCAACATAACTGACATTTAGATTTCTTTGTTCCATCACCAAAGGCCCATTAACCCTGTTATAAGAACACTGCTAATGACTCCTCAGTATCTTGGAGTAATTCTTACGAGTGGAGCTGTGTTGAAGCAGAGGACTCAGTATTACTTTTTCTGTCTCTATTTTTCATAAATGATATTAATTAACACTCTGAGCACCCAGGAATTTGGTTTTCTTATGACTCTGTCTTCTCTAATTGAAGGAAATAATTCAAATCTACCAAGGCTTTGAGTCTTCTCACCAAAACCTTCAATCCCTGTTTAAGTTGAGTTGCCATAATACCTTAAAATAATTGCAAACAATAGGGATCCAACTCCTTAGCCATAAATAGTAAGGGATCTACCTATGCTGGGGACCACATTGTTGACTTTTATAATATTGATATAAGGATATCAAGAGACATTTCTTATATGAATGGCATGAGAAAACAAAAACAAAATGTAGGCAACTAAATCAGTCTCATGTATTCTTCCCTTGGATATTTTTCAAAGTCTCTCTATAACAGGATGTATATTTTCTGTATACTGATATTCTTTGTGAAGAATTATTAAACCCCATATTACTTCAGACTCCATGAATCAAGTGTTTGCATGATTTGTTATTAATAAATATTGATAACATTCCCTAGAAATTTGTTTTAATTTAAATGTTTTCTTCATGTTTCACAAATCTAATAATCTAAGAAAATATCTGAAGTGGATTTTAAGATGTCATTTCCTTATTAGTTGATGTAAAGGGTGTCTAGACACAAGCCACAGACATTAGTTAGCTAGCGTTTCCTCAGTTGTATCGTGTTAACACAAAACATTAAAAGAGCCAATCTGTATATAACACCTGTACCAATTCAACCTTTTCTTTTTACTGATAAATAAAGATTACATAAATTTACAGTGTATGCTTTTTTGAATTATCTATTAGCTTTACAGAATGATTTATTTTTCTTGACAGTCTTCTATAATGTTGGAATCATTATTTCACATCTACCTGCTGAAAAAATTAATTCTTCCTTTTAAAAATAAGATATTAGAAAAGCAGAATTTAAACAACTTAATAACAGTTTCTAGATTATATTGAGGTTATTGAAAGTATACAGCAAACACTAAACATCTGAGTTATAATTAATTTTTTTCAAATTGTTTAAGGGAAGCAAGAGGTTCCCAGGACCCAATAAGGATAACAGTAGCCAAAATATCTAACAAAGGGGAGAGAGAACCTGTAGAGACCATATTCAGTAAACAGGCATGGCCCCCAGTTGAGAGATGGGGACACCCACCCATCTCAAAAATTTTTAACCCAGAATGGTTTTTGTCTAAAGGAAATGCAGGGACAAAGAGTGGAACAAAGACTGAAGAAAAGGCCCTCCAGAGACTTTCCCACCTAGGGAACCATGCTATCTGCAGACACAAAACACAGACATAACTGTTGATGCCAAGAAGTACTTGTTGACAGGAGTTTGGTATACCTATCCCCTGAGAGGCTGTGTCAGGGCCTGACCAATACAGATGTGGATGCTTGCTGCCAACCATCAGACTAAGTCTGGGGACCCCAATAGAAAAGTTAGGGAAAGGACTGAAGGAGCTGAAAGGGTTTTCAACCCCACAGGAAGAACAATGATAACAACTAACCAGATACCCTAGAGCTCCTAGGGACTAAACCACCAAACAAAGAGCACACATGGAGGGACCCATGGCTCCAGCTGCATATATAGCAGAGGATTGTCTTATCTGGCATCAGCAGGAGGCTAAGCCCTTGGTCCTGTGAAGGCTCAATGCCCCAGTGTACAGGGATGCTAGGGTGATGTGATGGGAGTGGATGGGTGGGTGGGGAGCACTCTCATAGAGACAGGGTGAGGGTAAGGAGATAGGGAGTTTGTGGAGGGGAAACCAGGAACGGAGCAACATTTGGAATGTAAACAAATAAAATAACCAATACAAAAATTTTTAAAATTGTGTGTGTGTGTGTGTGTGTGTTTTTATCTGTGTGTTTGTTTGTGCATGTGTGGGTGAGAAGTCAACCACTGGTAAGTTTTATTATTGTTGTCCATTATACTGTTGAGATAGAGTCTCTCAGTATACCTCACATTTTCACCTAGACTTGCTAGCCAGTGAGCCCCATGATACACCTATTTCTCCACTCAAATATTTTAGATTTACTGTCCCATGGACTATGTGCCTGGCACTTCATACACCATCTCATTTTACTCTTGCAGAAAGTCATGTGGTGGTTTCTTTTATTAGTACACTATCTAAACTGAGGAGCATGGAGATGAAGAACAGTGTGTCTGTAAATGAAGCCAGGTGGTATAATTCTAGTACTTATAGCTCAACTTGAAATCGTATTGCTATGAACAACATTAAATTCAACTACATAAGAGGGTTTTATATGTGTTTTTATGTGTTGAAAAGTCTACTCACTAATATCCGAGGGTAGAACTCATATCATTAGCTTGACTACAGTGGCCTTTAGACATTGTGCTATACTGCTTTCCTGAAATAGAATTTTTTCATGAGGAACATTCTGCTCTAAGACACCTCTCAACTTTAACATAGTAGGATTCTTATTAACTGCATGTACCAATTGATTCCTTACCACTTAGCACTTCATGGTAATATCCTATTCTCTGAAGATACCACACACTTGAGATACAATATTTGGAGAAATCAAGTTGATACAGACCTGGACGTGTCACTAATACTCATTAGTTTCATAAGGTTGGAAGTAAAAATTAATTATCAATAATAATAATAATTGTATCAATAAGATACAATAACTAAAGTGCTGGTAAGACATGCACACTGCTTCAAGAGCAGCATGAACATCATGGAAACAAGCAACCAATTTCTTATTGCATGTAAGTCATGTTCTGCATGATGAAACCCACATCTGGCACCATGCATTTCGTGAGATGGTCCTAAGTCCTCAGGAAGAACTGTGATTTTTTTCTAAATGGATATAATATTTAATTGACCCAAATAACTTATTACTTGTAAAAAAAATGCTTCTCCCAACACTCATCTAAGAAACTTCTATTTGCAACACATGGTTATTAACATGGAAAACTGTAACTGGTCAAGGTATAGAAAATGAAACACTGAATAATGAAATATTCACACTGCACTACTTCAACCTAAGGCTCCAAGAATATTGCAGACAATGTTTCATAAGGAAAGTAAAATCAGATGTTTGACGACTCATCAGGACAGCTGCACATGTAAACTCAAAATGGTTGTGACATCATGCGCAAAGCCTGTGCAAGTTCATGCCAAGCCAACTTCCAACATAGAGATGGGAGGTTGTTTTTGAAGTCCAATCCCTCGATGGGGAGTTTATTAGCAATGATGAGCTGCATCACAGGTATACAACTTTCTCTAAAAACGTAGCCCTGGGTAAGTCAGTCTCCACTTAAAGATACTTCCAAGAATATTTAGGCTAAACAAATTGATCATGCATTTTTTTTCTAAAAGTACAAAAATTATGTAGCTAGCTTGTTTTGATCTGGGAAGATCTGAGGGAATAGGAGATTGAATATCAAAGCATGTACAAGATTCTTGAAGACCTTAAAAATTTTCAAATAGCGAAATGTGTGTATGTCCTTATTGAACTTCAGCGAGGACCATGAGTACTTTAACATTACATATAAAGCTTTATTTATTTATTTATTTTATTTTGTATTTATTTAGTTAGTTAGTTAGTTAGCTAGTTAGTTTTTTTTGAGGCAGGGTTTCTCTGTGTAGCTCTGGCTGTCATTCTGTAGACCAGGCTGGCCTTGAACTCAGAAATCTACCTGCCTCTGCCTCTCAAATTGTAGAATTAAAGGTGTGCACCGCCACCTCTGCCCGACAAGCTTTATTATTCTATATCATGCTAATGAAACATTTGTGCTCATCTCAGCTTCAGTACAAAAATCAATACGCTATTGTCTGGGTCATATGGAGAGAACCTTGAGAGCACTTGGGTATGTAAATATTCTTCTCAAGGAGTCTTTCAACAATTCCTGCCAAAGAACACAAGTAAAGCCATTGTGAATACTTTAGGAAAGATTAATAGCCAGTCAAATTCACTAACCCCGTTTGATACCATTTAGCATAGAAATATCACCCATTTAAGATGTTGCTGAAAGTAATCCTTCAAACTATAATTATAGTGATTCTTGCATTTCTCTAACAAATTTTGTTAAGTGCCATAGATTTCAATTAAATTCTTGTTCTGTTCATGGGCTTATACTAGGTTTGTTTCCCTGTCTACAGAAATTGCAGGAAGAGTAAACCAACTATGTTCCATGTGAGTCCTCAAACCTTTCAATTCAAAGAGGTAAACAGTTTGCTTCTGGAAATGCAATGGTAGATCCTTAGGATCTCTCTGTACGTGCTTCGGCCCTAAGATGAGTGTCCTGAAGTGAAAGCTGTGACCATTTCAAAGAGAATACAAAGAAGTCACTCACTGAAACTAAAGAGACTTCATAAATAGGTATTTCTTTTAGGATTATGCTTTGAGAACATGAGACTTCTGTCATCAAGTTTAGTGTATGCTAAAACAATGCAATCTACACATTTTCCCCCTCAGTCCCTCCCTTCTTTAGTGAAGGACTTTGCTGCTTTAACTATGAAAACAAACAAACAAACAAAGTCTATTCAGATGGTGGCTGCATCAATTTAAATAGATTGATGCCTTATTTATAAATGATATGACAACTCAATTTCTGATAATCAGTATACTAAACAACATAATATTTCACACACAAGAAGTTAAAGAATTGACAGACTGGCCCTCTGTACTAAAATTCTCCTAGAGAGAATACCTAAGCTAGTAGAAAAAAGAGAAATACAAGAAACAAGTTTTATGTACATGTATCAGTGATGCTATTGAGAGAGGCTGACAGAACATATCTATCTGATATTGGACAAGTTTGGATTATTTCCTCCAATCAGGGTCAGAGCACCTTGTTTATATAGCTAATCTCAACTGCACAGAATAAACTGAGGCTGATTTACCCAGAAGATCCTAAGAAGACTAGAGAAGTCGTACTGATACTCCCCTGGATACTCTCAAAGAAGAGAAAAGTGTGGTCAATGACAGCCTTTTAGCACTATGGTGGTTTACATAAAAACAATTCTCATAGACTCCAAAGGAGTGTCACTATTAGGAGGTATGGTCTTGTTGGAGTAGATGTGGAGTTGTTGGGAGGAGTGTGTCCCTTGAGGTCTCAGATGCTCAAGTCTGGACAGGGTGTCTCAATCTCTTCTTACTGTGTGTGGCTCCAGATATAGAATTCCCAGCTACCTCTCCAGCAACATGTCTGCCTGCATACAATCATGCTTCCTGCCATGATGATAATGGACTAAATCCCTGAATTAGTGAGCCTGCCCCAGTTAATGATTTTCTTTATAAAAGTGCTGTGGTCATGGTAGAAATAGAAATTCTAACCAAGACAGCCACTGATAGGCACTCTCAGACTGGAGGCCACTGACAGTCTTCCAGCACTCTAGACAGTTTGTCTGATTGCAGTGATCACCTGAGTGAATGACTCTTTCCTCATTATCTCCAATTATTTCACAATTCTCCAATATCTCCAAGTTATTCCACAATTCTTTTAACCTAAGCTCTTTTAGAACTTGTCTTTCTGGCAAAAGTATTTTTCAGTTTTAATCCAATTAATACAACACAATCTAGAACTGTGCTTCATACATAGTTAAGAAATTCTAAAAACAACTGACTATTATTTTTTTCCTCTATCAGTCTACATGGTATGTCACAAATGAAAATCAGAAAAGAAAGAGACATGCCTTAGTTACCTTTTGATGCAGAGGGTTGATTTAGAAATTTATCATTTCGCAGAATACTACAGTGAGGTCAAGTCAAATTCTCTCAGACTCATTAACATCTTGTTTAGATTATTCTTCCCTTACTTATTGCAAAGTTTCCTCTTATGTGAGGGCTCCTCACTACAATGCATGATTTTCAGAGAGATTTCTTTAAGAAAGAAAAGATTCAAACTTGAGAATATTCTTTAATCTTGAGGCATCTCTATTCAAAATATTCTCATA
>JADRCC010578468.1:0-10875 GCA_019843855.1 Hylomyscus alleni
GGGGAAGATACTTAAACAATGAAACATACTGACTTCTATGATCTTGAGGTCATCACTGCCCCGCCAGCCTCTCTGAACATGCACTTCATTAATTAGTTTGCAGGTAAAGTTTTGGAAAATTTCGGTTTCCTTTTCTTTGCAATCTTATTGTATGGAAGCAGAATTCATTTGAATTCCCAAGCACTCTGAGCAGCTTCACCTAATTTGCTCTCAGAAGTTCTGTTCCTCTGAGAATCCTTAATTTTCCTAAGAATATGGGATTCAGGAGAAAACCTCAATCGAGAGGTCTGAACTGCCTCCCAAAAGCCTCCAGAGGATATCTGATAATGTGGATATCTGGGGTGCGTGTGTGTATGTGTGTATATGTGTGTGTGTGTGTGTGTGTGTGTGCCTGTGTGTTTGTATGTACTCATCTCTGCTCCTAATGCATGCTCTTCTATGCCTACATAACCTTCAAAAAGAAAACTAACCTTTTACACTTCCATGTTATAGCTCCATACCAACATTGTGGGCAACACCCACAAAATGGTATAATTTTCCAAAATTGCCAACTGAGTTGTTGATGCTATGTGTGGGCAGTTTCTGACCCACTCTTTCCCATTTAGCACCTGAGTCAAAGACACAGAAATCTGGTATTTTATTTACAAGCTGCTGGCACTGTGCTGAGCAGATTCTGAGCTATTCTAGGCCAGCTAGATTATCAATGACCAGGTGAATGCCCCATTACGAGCCAACTGAGTCTTGCTCTGTTTCATATGTGTCCTCAGTGTGAGCTTCCTTTGGCTATTCTGCCTCATGGCAACCTCCTCCTCTTCTCTATTCTCCCTGTAATCCCTAGTCGAGACTTCCTACTCCATCTCTAGTACTGCCTCCTTTTTCTCCTGCCCAGTCACAGGTCCTAGCCTTTTATTAACCAATTGGGGACTATTGGGGAACATTCTTTACAGAACATTGGTTAATTCAACACTCTTAAGATCAGGTAGCAGGAGAGGTGAGGAGGACACAACATCTGTCCCAACACTGGGAGTAACTGAGACCAGCAGGACCCAGGCATGCAGGAACTCTGCCAGCCCAGTGGCAAGAGTTAGTTCCAGTCTGTCGGGGATGTTGCTCCGAGCGGATCTTTAGCATAAATTTTGCAGCCAGTCCCATAACACCCAAAGGAGGCTCTACTCCTGGGTGCTCTACAGGGCCCAGGCACAAGATCCCAGAATCACAGGATTGCAGAGACAGCTTGACTCTGAGGAGTTCTGACCAACCGGGATAACAGATAGGACAGGCCCCAGTCAGATTTAGCAAGGGCAGGTAGCACTAGAGATAACCAGATGGCACATAAGCAACAGAAACCAAGGTTACTTGGCATCATCAGAAATCAATTCTCCCACCATAGCAAGTCCTGGATACACCATCTCACAGGAAAGCAAGATTCAGATCTAAAATCACTTCTCATGATGATGATATAGGACTTTAAGAAGGACATAAATAACTCCCTCAAAGAAATACAGGAGAACACAGGTAAACAGCTAGAAGCCCTTAAAGAGGAAACACAAAAATTCCTTAAAGAACTATAGGAAAACACAATCAAACAGGCTAAGAAAATGAACAGAACCATCCAGGATCTAAAAATGGAAGTAAAAACAATAAAGAAATTACAAAGGGAGACAACCCTGGAAGTAGAAAACCTAGGAAAGAGATCAGGAGTCATAGATGCAAGCATCACCAACAGAATACAAGAGATAAAAGAGAGAATCTCAGGGGCAGAAGACACCATAGAAAACATTGACACAACAGTCAAAGAAAATGCAAAAAGCAAAAAGCTCCTAACCCAAAACATCCAGGAAATCCAGGATTTTAAGATAGGATTTAGGTTTGAGACCAAACCTAAAGATAAAAGGTATAGAAGAGAGTGAAGACTCTCAACTTAAAGGATCAATAAATATCTTCAACAAAATGATAGAAGAACACTTTCCTAACCTAAAGAAAGATGCCCATGAACATACAAGAAAGCCCACAGAACTCCAAGTAGACTGGACCAGAAAAGAAATTCCTCCCGTCACATAATAATCAAAACACCAAATGCATTAAACAAAGAATTTTAAAAGCAATAAGGGTAAAAGGTCAAGTAACATATAAAGTCAGGCTTATCAGAATTACACCAGACTTCTCACCAGAGACTATGAAAACTCAAAGATCCCGGGCAGATATCATACAGACCCATATGAGAACACAAATGTTAGTCCAGGCTACTATACTCAGCAAAACTATCAATTACCATAGATGGAGAAAACAAGATATTCCATGACAAAACAAAATTTACACAATATCTTTCCACAAATCCAGCCCTATAAAGGATAATAGATGGAAAACATTCACATAAGGAGCAAAACTACACCCTGGAAGAAGCAACAAAATAATCTTTCAACAAACCCACACAAACCTAACTCCACCTCTAACAACAAAAATAACAGGAAGTAACAATTACTTTTTCTTAATATCTTAATATGAAAATTAATATTAGCAACATATCCTAATCGATTGAAATCCAAAAATATGAGGAATTAGAAATGTATTGGATGTCATCCAGTGGTCTCTCTAATTGTTAATTGGATAAATAGGTCCAATATTGTACAATCCATATACACTTTCTGCTTGTTTGTACATACCACGTAATGGTCTTGAAATCAAGCTTCTCCTATCCCAGCCTCTCTATTAGTAAGATTGTTTATTTGATGTTTTTTTTCACTATACTATGGTTTTTCAGAACAGCTTACATATTTCAAAAGTATTTATACAGCCAAAAGAAATGTAGACAATTAACTTGGGAGGTAGCTTGTAAGAGAACAACAAGAAGTGAGACTGAATGCTTTGCTCGATGTTTGTAACTATTGTATCAATTTTGAAGAAGAGGATTTATAAGTTACTCTTTCTCTGAGATGAATGCTTTTCCAAATTATCACAGCCAATGAACCAGATTCTTACCCTCACCTAGTGTCTGTGCCACCTTCCCAGCAGAACCATTGTTCACTGAAACAGTTGGTGAATGACTTCATGGATAGACTATCTTAATACACACACCATTTCTTAAATGAATGTAATCTGTTCTCTGATGGCTGAAAATGATGACAATCACTCCAGTCAAATAGCTTTGACCATAGCAGGAAATCTGTATCCAAAAATCATGCCTACAATTCATTCCTTGGCACAGCAGAATTGTCAACTCTCAGTCTAGCTACGATGGAGGTAAAATCCTTTGGTGATGTGAGGGTCTTTGAAGTACAACCTTTTTATAATAAAATTCAATGTCTAAAAATTGTTCTTATTTTGGGCTTATACAACAGTAAGAGCCAAGATTTTAAGCTCTACTAAAAACAAAACAAAGAAACAAAAAGACTTTATTTATTTATGTTCATTAAAAAATACTAGTAGTGATGTATTATTTTAAAATATACAGTTAATACATTTGGAGTCATTTCAAATTTATATTGAGAAAAATGTGTTTTCAGTATTGCTGCAGACAAGCATCTACATTCCACTGTCAAATTGATTGTTGTTTTCTATAAAACAATTTTATAATTCTAAAAAAATAAATAAATCTTTAAAAAGATCAGGTAGCAGTCTGGACAGGAGGGCAAAACTCAGCTTTAGAATACACAGTGCACAAAACTAACCCCGACACTGAGGAATGTTTCTTTCTTTTATTTGAAAATAGATTTATAAGGATAGCTATCTTGTAAACCTAAGACTTCCTAGAGAAGTTTTCAGTTAGAAAATGGTAGGAATATTTGCACATTAAATGCATTAGAGGAACATGTCCTTTGAATTACTTCCCTGAAAAGCAAAAGCAGACTCCTCTCAAAAGTTGTTCTCTCAATTCTACACATGTGCCAGTCTGTGTGGACATGTGCACACACACACACACACACATATATGTGTGTGGATATAAATAGTAAATGTGTTAATGAATACATCTGAAAGAGGAATTCTGTATGTTTCTTAAAGAAAGAGAAAGGAAATAACTATCTGTTTATTTTTAAAAATGTAGTTTGTTTTTGTTTTATGTGTTTATATGTGTTTGAATGTATGTCATATGCACTCAGTGCCCTAGGAGGACAGAAGGAAGCACTGAATCACTTGGAACTGGAGTTACAGATGGTTGTGAACTTCCATGTAGGTTCTGGGAACTGAACACGGCTTCTCTGCAACAGGATCCAGTGCTCTCAACCCCTTCGTGACTTCTCCAGCCTTAATTACCTATCTTCTGTTCTCTCCCTTGCAAATTACAGTCCATCAATATTTAAATTCTCTCTCCTATTGCCTCCAATACAATGTGGAGTGAAATTATAAAAGTCATGCAACCCTTACAATGTAAGCAAATCTGTTTCTAGTCTTGGTGTGCTGCAACAAACTAGGCAAAGACACTTAGCCCTTTGTAGTATTTCCCACATGGAGTCAATTTAAAGTACTGTTTCCAACTTGGGTCTGTGGGTAATATCCTCTTGTTGTTCTTGCAAAGCTCTTCCCAAGCCACCTTGACCCCTGACACATTTCCTTTTAAAAGAATCTGAAAAAGGGGCAGAGGAAACCCTTTCTAGACATGGTACACAGTTTTCTAGCTTCATTCTCACCCTGAATGTTGTTTTTACTTCACAAAGGTTACTAAGAGCTATCAGATAAGGGAGGTTCAAGATTTAAGTTTCAAAAGCCATGGAGTATATACCTTCTGTGTGTGTTTGAGTAGTCAAGGTGTCATGTCATTTGCTAAAGAATAACATTTAAATGTCTATCTCAGCTAATATGACTAGCAAGCTATCTTGCAATGGGAAACAAAACGTTGAAGTTCTTCAGATACAACACAGTCAATAATTCACTCAGACATGCAGTAGATAATGAACACTGAGACATGGACAGCACAAAACAGAAAAAAAACAGGACATAACCCTTCCCTTGTAATGACGAGACTCATGTATGGAAGTAGACATTTGGCAATTTAGCCCTTGTGACTCTGTTCAAGGGAGGATCTATCAGCAAGCTGTATCATCTGAGGTGAGGAGTCAGGCATGTTTCCTTAAACACTGGGTCTTAGTTCAAAGACTGAGATACAAGGTCTTTAATCTGTGACCTCAATCACTCCTGGATCCAGTAAGATCCAGAGACTAGAGAAAGATGTTCCTCAGGAGGAAGGTGGTGGTGGAGGGAACATGTACAAAGGACAGAAGGTCACAGTGACTAAAGGAACATAAAAGGGGATGGCAGAAAATGGAGATGTGCACAGAGCAGTCAGAAGAGATGGCAGAGTTACAGCTGATGAGGACATTGATGATAGCCGGGCTTCCCCAGTATAGGGTAGAGGAAAAGTGAATAGGCAGGAAGGTGAGTCTGGACCAGGGAGAGAAGAGATATAGCTTAAAAGAATATAAGATGTAATATGTAAATACACATAACTATAGATGCAGGTAGGTATTGCATATACAACTACATGCAAATTCAGGTCAATCTTTGTAATCTTTATTTTATAGATGATAACTTCATGTTCAATATATGCTCATCAGATGAAACTGCTCCAGAAAATGTCTTTGAATATCAACAATAAATCTTCACTAGTTTGTTTACTGACATTGGTAACCTAAGTGGCCTTCAAAATTAATGAATTGACTCTGGGCCATTATGCAGACACTTGTGGGTCTGAGTGAACAGAGTTCTGAGACTCTGCTGAGCCAGAAGCCTCTCACCTCTGGGAGTGATATTCAAGCCTAGCATCATCTGTTTTGCATTCTACTTCACAGAGGAGTTGAGCCTGGATGAGCTGAATGCTATTGCTCTTTTCCATCCCAACCACAGTATCCCCTCCCTCCTCTCCTCCCAGCTCCCCTCCAGGACCTCTCCTCTGTCACCTTCCCCCATTTGCTCCTCTGTTTCTCTTCAGGAAAGAGCAGGCCTCTCATGGATAGCAACCAAGTATTCTATAGCATATCAGGTTGCAGTAAGACTAGGCACCTCCTCTGCCTAGACTGGACAAGGCAACCCAGCATGAAGAAAGGGATTCCAAAGGTAGGCAACAGAGACAACCCCTGCTCCCATAGTTAGGAGTCCCACAAGAAGAACAAGCTAAACAACTGTAACATCTGTGTAGAGGGTGTTGGCCAACCCTATACAGGCTCCCTGGTTGACAGTTCAGTCTCTATGAGCCCTAGGAGCCTGGGTTAGTTGATTCTGGGGGTTTCTTGCTGTGTCCCTGACCCTTTGTGTTCCTACAACCCTCTTCCTCAGGATTCCTTGAGCTCTGCCTAACGTTTGGCTGTGGGTCTCCACATCTGTTTCTCTCAGTTGCTGGGTGAAGCCTCCCTCTCTGATGACAATTAAACTAGACACCAGTCTATGATTATAGGAGAATATTGTTAGGAATAATTTCACTGACTTCTTTTTTTTTTTTTCCTTTCTACTCATGTTTGGTTCTATCCTAGGTCTCCAGGCTATGTAACCTCTGGGCCAAAAGCTTTACAACATTGCTTTCAGCCCAAATGCTTTATAAAGGCTCAAGCTTACAGAAAAGGGGACTGACCACGGGCAGGTATTGGGCTTACTTGCAAATAAATGAGCCTGTACATGGCAGGGTCATGTTGAAGACTTCCTCTAGCTGTAACATTTGTGAGCAGGATGCTTGTCACTTTTTACCTTATTTAAACATCCTAGGAGAAGGCAACAAGTCCAATAAGAACCTGAAGTTGAGACTGGTCCAGGTTCATATCAGTCCTGAGTAACTGGATTAACATAGTATCCATATATGAGAACCAGGGCCAGGCCAAGGACGACAGATTTCCGGTATTACTAACTTCCTTCTCAGAAGTACAGCAGACAGACAAGAAATTGGAGACACCGAGTTTAGGCAAAAGACTGGATTTGGGCAAAGATGTATGTGTCTGTGAAGTCTAGATGCTACATTTGTGCTGTGGGAGGCCTTGGTAAATGACGTCACCAAAGCCATGACTATCGAGAGGTTGCCTAGGTCATAGAAAGGACCTGAAACACGGAGATTTAAGTGCTCAGTACTGGAGCACACAAGTCAATGGTGAATTTGATATTATTTTAGTATTTATGTAGGTCTTTACATGATTTGAAAGCCTGAAGGCAAAGTTCCTTTTCAGGTAAGCTCCCTTCATTGGGGACATTTGCTAACACACACTGAGCGGGTGAGTCTCTGAGGTGTACTTCAGGGGAATCCCTGAGTGGTGAAATGGAGTCACAGGATCACTGTGCATGAAGTAAGAGTAATGCTGCTTGCTATTCAAAGTAAACCAAAGGACAGAGCAGTTAGCTCAACATTACAATGAGGGACAGGCAAGGGATCAGGCTGTTCATTTATGCATGTTCAGGGTGTTGCATGTAACAGAAGGGGCTGAGGGGGCTCCCCCAAGAATTTACAAAAAATTGCAGGCTGGCTTTGAACTCGTTATGTTTGTTGTCCATTGATGTTGAGGGATACACATAATTATCACATTATAACCAAGTTTTAAATGATCCTATTGTATTACCTTAGAATACTAAGAATACATATGTTTTTATTAATAAAATTTACTTTTGACAGTTTCACGCATGCATATAATGTATTCCATGACTCCAACTCCTCTGCCCTCTTTCACTTCCCTCCTACCTTTGTCAACCCTTGTCTCTTCCATACAAGTCCCTGCTCCACATCCATGTTTGTTTTATTTTCGGCCATTGAGTTTAACCAAACTAGTCCCTATGGTCCTTGATAGAGAACCACTGGAGGCTGGTGTCAGCATACAACTGAAGCATACAACTGAAGTCAGTGACCCCCTTACCTTCAGCCATGATTACCCAATAGTTCTGAAGAGAGAGGTAACCCATGAGCCCCTCCCCTGTTTGTGACTAACTGTTGTCCGGTATTGTGCAAGCCCAGTAGAGAAGACAATGGCTGTGACTTCATGATTCCGATGGCCATGGGATGCCCCACGGACAGTGCTGTGCAGCCTGTCTCCCTGTCATCTGGCTCTTATGTTCTCTCCACTCTCTTTTCTGTACTGTTCCTTGTGCCTTAGAGGGCAGGGTGTGGTCCTGCTTAGTGCTGAGCATTAAGTTATCACTCGTTCTCAGAACCTTGAGCAACTGCCAGGCTCTGCACTCACAACCGTTTACTGCGAAGAGAAACTTCCACAGTGAAGGCCCAAATTAGCGTTTGTCTGTGGATATAAGCATAATTATTTAGAAAACAGTTTGGCACCATGTCTAATTAGCAAAACCACAGCAGAAAGTTCCATCCCCACGCATCTATAATCTCCATCTATAACCTTGGTTGCCCACCAGAACTATACAGTAAGACTTCATTGCTGAAGATACCACACACTTGGTTGTAGGGCATAAAGGAATAAAACTGGACTGACCTGGAAGCTTCCTCCCTGCTGACCGATGCACACAGCACTGAAAGGTGCTGTGCAGGCTTCTGATGTGGGGGGAGACATTAACAGTTTTATGCATCTATGATCGATGGGAACTGCAATGGTGACTAGCTAGGCATGACATGCTGATGTGAACAATGAGGTTTCGATTGGGATTGTTATAGTATCCGTTATGAATTTCCTCCCATGGAGTAGGGCACAAATCCAATTAGAAAGCTGTTAGTTATCCCTGCAACAGTTGTGCCACGATTGCATACATGGGTACATCTTGCCTAGTGTGTCATTGTTGTAGTTCTCAATGTTTACAGAGGCATACAGTGGCACTGCCTCTCCCCTCCTTGGCAGCAGCATCTTTTGGCATTGTATGTGATGATCACTCTGCCACAGGAGGAAGGAAGCTTCCAGGTCATTTCTAGCTCCATTTCTTATGTCCTACAACCAAGTATATGGTTTCTTCAGCAATAGAGTCTTACTGCATACTTCTGGGGGGCAACCAAAAGCAGTAATCATAACCTGTGGTTTTTTTTTTGGGGGGGGGGCTCATGACTGATTACCAGCCCTGACATACCCTACTTCTGTCTTTATTTTGGCATTGGCCTCAATCCAGTGTTTGCAGTAGAGCAGCTTGGAGGCTAATCACTTAATAACTTGCCTCAAGCAAATTCTAATTCTTTCCAGATAAATACAGAACACAGTCCATTATAAAAGCCCCTCCCCCATAAAGCTTATTTCTACACGTACTACAAGATAAAGTTGTATTATATTTTAAATACTGTTATTTCTTCATTATTATTATTACTGACATTCTGGCCTAATATATTCCCTTTTAAGATCTAGTTTTATGTGTATTAATATTTTACCTGTGTGTGTGTGTGTGTGTGTGTGTGTGTGTGTGCACGCGTGCGTCATGAGCATGAAGTGGCCCATGGAGGCCACAAGGTGACTTTAGATCCGTTGGATGGAGGTAAAGGTGGTTATGGTGTACCACGTGGATGCTGAGAACCAAACCTGGGTCCTCTGCAAGAGCAATGCACTTGAAGGGGTCTTCTTCAGCTGACCCTTAGCTTTCCCTCCCTTCTCTCCCCATATCAATGTCTATGATAATTCTGTAATATTCTGTAATAGACAGTAATCTCATTACTGTCCCATCACTTTCCTAAAACCCTTCTGATGCAATAAACCAACTACAACCTAACTCCACCAACACTCTCTCTCTCTAATCACTTGTTGGGTGTTTCTGGCCTTTAAGATCCTCTTCCTTGTCACTGGTGTGTGTGACCACACCTTCTTCTGCAGTCCCCAGTTGGTCCTTCAGCAAAGATGCTTGTGGCCTTGTTCAATGGTACTGTTCCTTCAAAGTGTCATCTGTGTTTATTTCTCATTTTCTCTAGTCACAGGAATCCAGCAAGTCTCCCCAGCTTCAGGCCTTGGTCCTCAACTGTTCCCTGAGTCTCTGTACCTGTTACCTTGCAGACAACATATCAAGTGCTTGACTACCTGCTCCCATCCTTTCTTGCTTCCTGGACCCCAGAAATCTACTGAGGACACACGGGCTGTTAGGACCTCCTCACCCTCTACTTAAAGCTCTTTCACTGCTCCCAGGATCAGGTTTAAATTTTATTTCCCATAGCATAGAACACAGAGTGCTTCCAACCTTTCTTCATTCTCCTCTCTTGCCACGCACCACACTTACACACAAACCAATGGTAAGTTAATAAACAGATTACTTAAAGCCATGTAGCAAAATGCTGTCCTCCAGCCATGGCATAGGCATTGACTCATGAGGACAGTAAAGTTAATTGTTATTCATACAAAATATAATTCAAAAAGTCAATATTTTATTTATTTGTATTTGAAATCAAGAGTAGGAAAAGACATATACAACTTAGGGAGAGGTTTGGGATATCTTGGTATTCATGCAGGTGATTTGGTAATGGATTTCTATACATATATGAAAATATCAAATAAAGATGATTCTAAAATCATCTGCATATGCTGGGGACTGGGCCGGTTGATGGTCCCTCAACCGGCGGGAGAAATTGGGATCACGGTAATCAGGCGGCCAAGGCGTCAGCAGGGAAAAAATGCCACACACAGACTCGTACACAAGGGAGTGTTGTATCTGAGTGTGTATCCTAAAAATAGGCGTCAGACTTTTGTGGTCATCACAAAAGAAAAAGAAAAGTTGAGCAGCACAGCAGTCAAGGTCCATTCAAGGTCACCTGAAGTACAATGGGTCTAAAGCACCAGCCACCTCCTCTGGATGGGCATTGCACCCCTGGGATCAGAGCGCTCAGGCCATGTGGGGCCCAGTGGAGTCCTGGGGGGCTGTGGGCTGCAGGAGGGGAGAGACTCGAGTGCCTCACAGCACACACACACTAGTTTCATGGTCCAGCCCATCCTTAGTAAACACCCAACTATGCTAATCATCTGGGCTAGCAGAGATATGTCCCAGGGGTCC